>VXBA01005482.1:749616-760620 GCA_013399895.1 Serilophus lunatus
CGTGGTTTTTTAATTTTGTGTTAAGTCTGGAGTTCCCTTAAACTGTTATCTTTGCTTGGTTGAGCTCCAGACGAATAAACGTTTCCCTGTTGTTCAAAGTTCTGTTCAGTCTTCTCGTCACTGTCGAGCTAGCCCTTAATTAAAACAGTGGTGCTTAAACCACCACAAAGGTTTTGGCAAAAACACAAAGAAATATCACCAGTAGAACCTTAGCAATATACTAGATGAAAGCCCAGTTGTTTTAGCTTGCCAGAAACATTTTTAAAGTATTTTTCATATTAATAATTTAGTAATAATTATGTGGAGCAATACCTGGCAGAGCGTGGACATGTGAGCAATCCAAGCTCGGAATATGTGATGTTGGTTGAACTGTAAAATAGGTTTCATGGCCTGTTTGAAAAATGCAGACAGTGAACAGAAACTAGTATGCGAAAAAAGGGATGAGTACGTGCAGAAGGGAGGAACTGGCCTTAGCAACACTGATAGCAGCAACATTGAAAGCAGGATACGGATGGTCTCAGAGAATGACGATAACAAGATCCTGATTGCAGAAACTCAAGGACTTTCTCAGCAGGGCGTGAATAGTCACAGTTACCAATTCAGGGGTCTTATGATATGTATATAATGTTAGAATCTACCTATCAGCATATGGCGAGATGTGCATACACCCCTAAAAGCTACCAATCAAAGATGCTTTTAGGACACATGATTAGTTTAAGAAATATACTTAAAGGCTGGCTTTGTAAAAAATAAATTGTCAACACTTTGATCACATTGATCTCTGTGTTGTCTGTTCTTTGAGCTCCCGCATAATTATAGATATTTTTTGGAGCTTTTAATCTAATTATCTGTAGTTGAAATGAATGAGTTTATTCCTACTGAAGTTAACAGCTGAAATACTCATTATTTCAACAAATACTCATTAACTTGTTGGAGCAAAGTCATATCAATTTTAGGTGAAACAGACACAGTGGTGATAGGCAGTTTCAAGAGGCTTTCCATTTTTTTCCAGATTTGATCTGGCCTAATTACTCTGGAATAAACACATGCTCAAATTTGAATCCTCATTTACTCCTAATAGAAGAACAAAATCACTGAGATGTTTTATGACTCCATATTTTTGATATAAAGCATTTTTAGTGAGAGCAATGACTAAAATTAAAATATATTTTTTTTCTTCTTTGGTGCTGTTGTCTGTTTCTTAAATGGTTGCACTATCTTAACACAATGACATCATTTAGACAAAAGGGAGTACTGTATGTATTATAATTTTTGTAAAAAATCATAATGTAAAGTTTTCTATAATTCTGGAATACCTACAGGTATCTGCTGATTATTAAATGATTGCAGATAAGTGGTCTTATGTGCAAAACATTTTTTAAATCAATATATACAGCACAACAGAATTATTACAAGTTTAAATCTCTGATTCTTCAATGAATAGAACTGCAGTCTGCCGTTGTGGTTCTGCATAGTTTATGACCTAATTTTACATGCTTTAATATTCTTTGTTCTTCTAAGTTTGTTTACTGCCCTGAGTAAAATTATATGAGCCATAGAACAGATTAGGGAACAGAAAGCTCAATAATGGAAGTATTGTGTATCTGCTATCTGAAGACATTATGATAGAGCTGAGATGATTTGAGGAACCCTATGAACCTCTCATAAATTCTGGTAGATTTTGTGTAGTCATTTATATAAATATACCATCAAGTTTTTCTGTAAGGATACAAAATCATTCTCTAGTGGAGAGTCCAGAACCTCTCTGCCAGTCAGAGACAGAAAGCCACATTAATTCAGTGACTGAAAAATAAGCATACTGAGGAGGTTTCCGGTTCCCAGAGAGGCAGATAGAAAATTATCGGGAAAAACATAAGTGAACACCTAGACATGGATAGATAATCGTGAAGGTTGTGCAAGAAGTCAGACCATGCTACTCAGAATCATCATAGAATGGCCTGGGTTGGTAGGGGACCTTAAAGATGATCTAGTTCCAACCCTTTAACCTCGAGCAGGGACACCTTTAATTACACCAAGTTGCTCAGAGCCCCATCAAACCTAGCCTTGAACACCTCCTGACATGGGGCATCAACAGCTTCTCCAGGCAACATGTTCCAGTGCCTCACTATTCTTACAGTCAAGAATTTTTTCCTATTATCTCATCTAAAATCTAAACCTACTCTCAGTTTGAAGCCATTCCCCCTTGTCCGTTCAATATATGCTCTTGTAAAAGGTTTCTCTCCATACTTCTTTTAGGCTCCCTTCAGTTACTGGAAGGCTGCAAATAGGTCACCCTGAAACCTTCTCTTCTCAAGGCTGTACAGCCTCAATTCTCTCACCATTTCTTTATAGGAGAGGTGCTCCATCCCTCTAATCAACTTGGTGGCCCTCCTCTGGACTTGCGCTAACGGGTCAATGCCCCTCCTGTGTTGGAAACTGGGTTTTGTTCCAATCTGGTTTTGAAAACTGCCATGGACAGAGACTAAAGAACATTTCTGGGCAGTGCTGGACTGCCCTCTTGGTAAAATAATAAATTTTTAAGATCAGTGAATGCTACTATATCAGTGAAAACAAAAAGGGCATGAAGGGTTGTTTTCTCAAGTGGTAATTGGTTTTAATTATGATTTTTCATCCCCTAGAGTGTCTGATTGGTACATGCTGCAGCAGGATCTGTGTGAGTCAGCTGAGGAGCCCAAGAGTACAAGAAGATCTTCCAGAGCTGAGAAAGGGATCTGAAAGAAAATGAGAATTAATCTTACAATTATAAATTTCCCTTTCATAATTCTCCTTTACAAGATTCTGAAATACCTAGAAAATATATTAAAAATTGTTTTCTGGTTCTATGCAGCATTAATATGGATAATAAGTGCTTGCTGTACCTCAGTATACACTGTCTTTCGCATGAAGAGCTTCAAGTGCCTCATAGACACTAATTAATCCTTACAACACACCTGGGATGGAAACACTTCAGGGGAGTTTATAATATCAGTTCATTTTACATTCATATTAAACACAGCACAGAAAGGTTAGAAGATTACTCCCCAGTGACACAGAAAGTCAGAGCTAGAGCAAGGAATACAACCCCAAGACCCTACTTGAATGTTGCTCTGCTGAAGCAGTGGAAAATATGTTTTGCAATTGTACAGTTTATAGCAAGACAAATAAGTTGTGTAAATATTTATTTGCACTGCAAATTTGAGATAACAAAATATTGCTGGGATTTAGTGAAATTCATATTGTATAGACTGAGAAATAACTGCAGTCCAGTGTATCACAGAACTCATTTCACATTAAAGAAGAGAGGCATGCTTCTAATCCTCTGCCATCCACTTCTGCAAATGTATTGTAGATACAGCAGCAGGACTAATCTTGCTTTAAGAAAAATGACTGCAGCTAGAAGGAACTGGCTCCTGTGAAGTCCAAGGAATGGTAGTAATGAAAGTTCTTGAGGGATCTGGCTCTCTGTGCCCTTTACAGGTCTCTAGCATTTCATTTTGTTAGCCTGAGTCCTCTGAGGTGAAATTCCCAAAGGAATAGCAATTGTGACTAAGAACTCTTTTTAACCAAAATCTGTGTAAAGTGGGTCTTGAAATATATGTATAGACCCTAATAATATTAGAAGACTTAGTTTCTTCTGAGTCAGCATTGCAAATTTTGTGGAGAATCCTCAGGAAATTTGCCCAGGAAGGTAGTAGAGTGACAATCCCTTAAGGTGGTTAAGAAATGACTGGATGTGACACTTAGTGCTATGGTCTAGTCGAAAAAGTGGTGATTGGTCAAAGGTTGGACTTGATGGAGTTCTTTTTCAATCCAAACGATTTGGTGATTTTTTTCTTTACAAGGAAAACAGCTGAGATTTAGCTTTCCATGTTAAATTTTGATATTTCTCAGCCCGATGATGTTAGAAAGTTGGGTGGTGTGGTGGTTTGAACCACTTTTATCATCTCAGGGGCATGCAATAAAGATGATGGAAAACTGAACAAAATTAGCAGCAGGAGAACAGTTTATTACAGGGGGTTTAAAATAGGGAAGAAGGGACAACCCACAGGGATCACAAAATTTATACAGAGGAGCACCCAACACGCAGAAAACACAAAAGGGAAAAAGGGACAAAACCAGAAAGGGAACTGCTCTCCCAGCTAGGTGACTGGCTGAAAAAACAGGGGGAGGGGTATGGAAGCCATCTCTCTCCCTACCTGTCTGCTGGTATCACTCTCCGGCCCTTTGAGGTTCTCTGAAAAAACACAAAAAGAAGTGAAAAGCGACCCCCTCCCACCACCTTCGGGAAGTAGCTACTTGCTTTCAAGATGGAAAATCGCTTTGGTGCCGAGAGAAATGGGTGGAGTCACGCTGCGGTGCCTGAGAGTGAGGAGGAGAGGAGCGGTATGCTTTGCCCGCGGACCAACGAGAAGGTGCCGCCGCCACCCCCACCCCGGGGAAAGAGCAGGCAGGAGCCCAGCCCGGGAAACACCGGGTGGGAGGGGGACGGGAGAGCAGCCCATGTCGAGAAGGAAAACAGGATTTTACACAGACAGGTGAGTGGGCTCTTCTTACACTCCCTCCCCTTCCCAAAGCCCAAGGACCCCCTCCTGCAAGACTCGAAGCCCCCCTTGACCACCCCCAGAGATCCCAGCCCCCTCAATCCTCCACAGGTGGCCATAGGCATGAATATGAAAAAAAAGCTCCATAACAACTGAAAGATAAATTACTTGTTTAGTTCCTATTGAGCCTAGCAGTGTGGACTCTGTACGGCTACTAAATTTTTATTAATTTAAAGTGCACTGTAAGCCTTTGAACTTTCTGGCCTTTTCCTATGGGAGGGTGCATAATAAATTTGCATTGTTTCCTCTGAACTGTAATTCTGACTTTTTTTTTACCAGCCTTTATCACTTCCTGAAATTAACTGACTGCTACCTGCGAATTAGTGGAATCAATCTGTTCCTGTTATAAATTGCTGAAGTTTCTAAAAAAATAGAAAAAAATATTGGTACAAGTTCACACGCAATAATCTAGACAGTGTCCTATCTTAGATGATATAAGGTGATGTTCTATGTAATTTTAGGATTTGAGGCAGCAGGTTTTCTCAGACCATGTATCTTGGATTGGTATTCACCCCGAGGCCTGGGTCAGTATACATGCTGTACCCAACAGAATCCTCTATACCAGCAGAACCATGCTTAGGGAAGCTGTGTCAGCCATGGGACGCCTGAGATCAATCCATTCTTCCTTATCTGCTCTAAAAAAGAGAAATAACACTAGGCCTTAGTTTCCTCATAAAAATACCCTCGTCATAAATTTTCAGTGTTCTAAACTGGGACCTGCTTATCCATTCCTATAGAAGTTGTTCAGCTTGGGCTCAATGAGTACTTTTCATATATATATATACTCTACATACACAAACACGTGGACTTATATTGGAACTTGTATATGGATGTAACTTACAACTCAGAACCATCAGAACTGTAGATTACATGAATTGTTTCCACAGTGTATATATGTAAACCTTTTCCTTAGAACATTCACCTGTCCCTTCATCTTAGATCTTGACTGTCCTCTAAAGAGACATTAAATAATACAGTTCCTTAAGCCTACCTCCTTTAACACCTTATCTTTATCAACATATATTTAAATTGTTTTGTTTCTTTTTTATATAGCTTTGTCTTAAATACCTAACGTAGAGTTACAAGGTGGCTCTTGGCAGCAAGAAGAGTTAGCTGGGCTAACTCCATTAAAATGAAGCTTAAACTCTTTCTTTGTGACATTTAAATACACCAAGACTGAATGCAGGGTCTTCCCTGAGACTCCATTCATAAGTCTTGATTAGAAGGTCACGGGAGAAAGGTTACTAAAACTACACAGGCATATATTTCAAGAGAAAGTTGTTGACAACTGATGTATATTTTTGCTATGTACTAATGTTACTATGTAAGTAATTTCCAACTATGCCACACGTTTTAATAAACACATTTTAATTTTTAAGAGATTACTTCTATGTATATTATAAATCATAGAACCATAGAATGGTTTTATTTGGAAGAGATCTTAAAGATCATCTAGTTCTGACCCCTCAGTCTTGGGTGAGGACACCTTCCACTAGACCAGGTTTCTCAAAGCCCCAAGAAACCTGGACTCAAACAATTACAGGGATGGAGCATTGACAATTTCTCTGGGCAACCTGTTTGAGTCCCTCACCACCCTCACAGTAAAGAATTTGATGTCTAATTTAAATCTACCCTCTTTCAGTTTGAAATTATTCCTGCTTGTTCTTCTCATGACAGTGAAGGGGCAGAATCGCCCTCTCTCAGCCTGCCAGTCATGGTTCTTTTGATATAGCCCAGGATGTGATTGGCTTTCTGAGTTGCAAGCACACATCATTGCATCCTGTCAAGATTCTCAGCACTCCCAAGTCCTTCTTGGTGCAGCTGCTCTCAGTCTATTCTCTTTGCAGCTGTATTTGTGCTTGAGATTACCCTGATCCAAAAGCAGGACATCACTTGGCCTTGTTGATCTTTATGTGGTTTGGACAGGCCTACCTCTCAAGCCTGTTAAGTATCTCTGGATAGCATCCCTGCCCTCCAGAGTGCTGACCACACCACATAGCTTGGTGGTGTTGTTGCATTTGCTGAGGGTGCACTCAATCTCACTGTCCATTACAGCAACAATGATGTCAAACAGAACTTGTTAAATTGGTTGGACCTAATTCCAACCCTGGAGGAACACCACTCATCACTGCTCTGTACTTGGAGATTGAGCCATATCCTGCAAATATAACTTCCTGTCTCTGTGTATTTTCCTCCTTTCCCCCACCTCATCCCTCATTGTTCAGGATATCCTATGAATCCTCAGGAAAACTCACTGAGGCAAAATTGGAGACAGAGGAATGATTTTATTTGCACATGCATCAAGTTTACATCTAGTTTTGTTGTTAAGGCTGTATATATTTATCAATAAATTTAAATGAATCTTAAAACTTCTTATAATGTATCGTATGGTAACTTTGAGTGCTTGTTTCCTTAAATTGCCTGAGATTAAGTGACAGTGTCAAATGTAGCACAATCCCCAAACAGAGAGCATTTATAGCATCATTAATAACTTTCTGCTAGAAATTTCTGGCTTAACTCTGTATATAGGTTGTTCCCTTCAAGCATGATAATATTTATGTTTTAGAGTGCATTTCAGAGTAATTTTTTAGGAAGGAAGTCAACATTCTTCCTGTGTTTGTACAGGCATGGACTGAGTGTCACTTAACTGATTTGACATCTGGGAGGCCAGTGGTATATCCCAGGAGGGTAAAGGGCACTTGCACAGTGTTCACTCCTTCAAAGTACAGCAGCATCATATTGCTGCAAGTTCCTCAGCAGGGAGCATCACCCTTACTTAGCTGTTTATCCAGGCTTTTTGCACTTGTTAGAAATGATTAAACTCATGGGAAAGCAATGTGCTAGTGAAAACACTGCAATCTTCCAAGAAGTAGTGGTCCTTGGTAGAATAAATTCAAACACAGAGTTCAGCTTCTATTTGCAAGCATGGCAGAGCAGGAGACTTCCATATTAAGTGCTTTTAATCCTGTTAAATAAATACATAACTTTCCTATAAGTAATTTAGTCATCTTAGAAAACACTTTCTGCTTCATTGAGACTTACATTCCAAAGTCTAGAGAAATTGGATTTCTATCTGGTTGTTAAAAAAAATCCTTTTGAAAGCCTTTTGTGTGACTTCTTCCTCTTTTTGAAAGGATGGTGGGACTGGGGCATCAGGACACCAAAACACTAATTTGTGCTAAATCTTGTTACCTTTTTAATCAAGAGTTTATGTCCTCATGTCTTCCCATCAATGTAGGCAGCTCATATAAAAAGTCTTGAGCTACATCCTGCTTTCAGTTGCACGTGTGCTGTAGATACTTGTAGGGTTGTGTAATGACAGGACAGGCATTTGGGGTGAAAATACAAAGCCACTGTTTTTCAAAAATTATTTATTAAGCATTCATGTCTGCTAAACACATTGTAAACCCATAAATTTGCATTAATTTTTACTGATGTGACCCAATTACAAAATGAATTGAATTTCATTAAAACGTATATGCTGGTTCTCCTTCCAGTAAAGTGCTTATTGTTGTCTACCTTTTGTATCTTGGAGTACAAGGGAGAGGCTTGTTTCAATGAAGTCTGTAGGCTAAAGAATTTTATGTTTAGACTCTGATCTTACCTCTCAGCTTTGTCAATGCTTTTTTTTGTCCTCTTTGTAGTCAGACTAGTTGAGTTCCTTTCAAGTACTAAGGGTAATCCCTCCAGCTTTCCCTGGCATTGTCAGCTGCTTTGATACATGATCCACTATAACATGCAAGTGGGTGCTCATTCAGTGTGAGAAGTTCCATGGTATTCACCTTATTCTTTATCTTCATGGTGATGCTGGGGGATACACTCACTAATTTTCAGATCCTCCACATTGTTACCAAATCTATGGGGTACAGTCCTCTCTTTTTAATATAGAATATGTCTTCTGGTGGTGGTGAGTTTGAAATTGACAGAAGGACATTGAATTGAATGCTTTGAAGATGAAAGTTCTTTTCTTACCATTGAGAAGCAGCTAGAACAGTACACAATCTCCACAAACTCATTTTCATAGACCAAATTCTCTTCTGTGCAAATTGGCTGCTTGAGGCTTACTTAAGACCTGCTCTAAAAATAACTTTTGAATATGTGATCTTTAAGCTGGTTTTCTGCTTTACCAGCATAGCCCATTCTTGCTAATATATATCACATTTTGGGAGGGAGAAGATGAAACACAGAAAGTTTGTTTTTATTTTGTCATATGTTGAGTTGGTATATTTTAGGGGTAGAGGAAAGCTAAAGCTAGTGAAATCCTACTGAAGTGGTTTACTACATAGTATTAAACTGTTACAGACACAGTGATGATGAACCTACACACAGCAACAACCCAAGGGGAGGACTTAAGCATCGAAAGTTCATCTCTGTTTTTTTTTTGCTATATCAGTTATTCTGATTGAAGAAACTACCACTCAGTAGGAAAACTGCCTAACTTGTGTGGCAGCCATCTTTAATTCCAGCTGGCTGTAATCACTTTGCTAGAAAATGGGTAGGCAAGGCTTTGTACACCAATTGCATTTGCTGAAGCAATCTGTTGCTCTCTAGTGTTCTGTTAAATATGCAGACTGAGTCTCATCATCTTTAAATGAAGCAATATGAGGCATTCAACAAGAAATAGCTCTCCGTAAGTCTGAGCAGTGAACTGTGAGAGGGAATACTATGATTTGTAACACATTTTCCCAAGGTAATGTCACTTTTAAGAGTTTTAGATGTAGAGTAATGTAAACAGACATTCATACAGTGATTAAAGATTTATTATAAAACTCTGAGGTAAATGGATAAAGGCAGAATATATATTTAAAATACGTAGTATTACTTGTTTATATCTTAAGTTGCATTAAGGTGTGACTTAAAACAAGCTTTTCCTTCTTCATTTCTGCATACTAGCAGCATCACCACTTCCATACTTACTAACCTCAAGAGACAGAAAAGTCATCTATACCTATCTGTATCATAGATCACTTTCCTCACTGCACAGATTAACACTGAATGGGAAAGCCCATAAACACTGTTATTTCTAAGCTTTTATAGTGTTAACATGCCACATCACAGCTGCAGTCATGGGAGGAACATACCTCTGCTCCAGTCTTGTAAGTGAGTGGTTTCAGTTTTAAATCCTTTGATGTCAATGAGGGGAGCCCAAAAGAGGACGGTCCTTTGTTTAGAATCAGAGTAGACTCAGGACAGAAAGCAGCAGGGTGGGTTGTTTCTATATGCTTAGTATCTGTTGTTCAAACCTAGGGTAGGCAGCTGTATTTAGGAAGTTCAGTATTTATTTCTGCTCATTAGTTCTCTTTACGAAAGTGCCAACAAGGGAGCCAATTAGTGCTGGTTGTGGCTGTGATCTCTCTTTTTATGGACTCACCTGTTCAGCCCTCAGGAAGGTCAAGACCTACCTGCTCATTTCACACAGGACATTGTGCTACTAGCAGACGATAATGGTAAATAATGATTAGCCTCCATTGTCCTGCTATGTATTTACAGTGAGAATGAAAAGCATAATAGCCATTACCATCTCTACACAGCCTTCAGAATTTATTGCTGGTGCAAAAGTGCCCCTCAGAACTATGAACACTTCCATTTATTAACCCTAAAAGAAAGACGGCATGAGCAAAGACTATATTATCACCATCCACGTTATCAAAAAGCCTAAATCCTACACTGAAGGGTTGAAAGTGAGAATGCTTTGATTTGAGGTCTTGCATTTTCTCATGCACTTATTTCTGAGATTGTTGGAAAGAGAAATAATTAGCAGTCACAGCCATGACATTTCTGTGCTGGTGAACACCTTTCCAAAGGAAGCTATTAACAAGGAGTTGCTTTTGCATGGGCCCTTGAAATGACCCATAATTTTAAAATATTTCAATTATTTTTACAAATGGCCTAAGATAGATTCATTTGTGAAAGCTAAATGTGAGAGGCAGTCATTCCTACTGTATTTCTTTGAATATTGTCTTGCTCTTATATTTCAGACTTCTCTGTTAGATGCAAATTATACTTCCCCAGAGAGCTGACTGCACTTTTACTATCTGATTCTTGTGGCAAAAGCAGTGTCCTAATTTTTTGTATCTGTGACCCTTCTCATATACACGAACTTCTTGAGACATTTGATTTTAGTTGCTAATGATTTCTGCCTTTGGATAGCATTACTTTTGCTGAAGATGATAACATATCTTGAAAACTTAAGTATGAGGGAAAGTAGATTTATTTTCTAAGCTTTTTATCGCTCAATATTTCACACACCTAAAATAGGAGAGGAATTCCAAATTGTAGGGCAAAATGTATTAACCATGTTTGAACTACAATTCCTGAAAATAAACCTGGAGTAAACTTTATGAACTGAATCAGAGTTGGATAAGGGTCCAGTGAAACTTTTCTTTTCCTCCCTCCCTCCCTC
>VXBA01005482.1:760713-789146 GCA_013399895.1 Serilophus lunatus
TTCCTTCCTTCCTTTTATAGATCATATGGTATCTGATACATCTTAGTAATTATTGTCAGTAAACTCTTCTTAAATGTCATTATCAACAATTAAAATGTGCAATTCTCTTGGATGGAAAAAGAAAAAATCATCAATGTTCATCAGCAATTCAAAACACAAGTTTTGCAAAAGCATTGAAGAATTTGACAATGCTAAGAAAAATAAAAAACGTAGTCAAGGGATTTTGCGTAGGCTGTACTTTATTGGAATGCTTAAAATATCATTATTCTTCACACAAATTAGGATGTGATCCAGAATACATCATCTTTTAAGTGTTTTAAAGTCCCAATTTTACAACTCTTGATAAAGAAAACTTCCAAAAATTCAGTTCCTCTTCAATCCTGCATACAAGGTAATATAAAGGACACCATAGATCTTTATCTACATTGCAAATTCAACATTGCCAAAGTTCCAGAAAAAATCCCCACACAATGTAGCCAGATGGTTGGAAGAGATGATCATCTGTCTGTATTCAGTGTCGGTGCAGCCTTGCCTCAACAAATGTGTGCAGTTCTTGGGCCCACAATTTAAGAAGAATATGAAGGTCCTTGAAAGCATACAGAAGAGGGTAACAAGGTTTGTGGTAGGGCTGGAGGGAATGTCCTATGAGGAGCAGCTATGTACACTGGACTTGTCTAGTTTGGAGAAATGTAGGCTGAGGGATGACCTCACTGCTCTCTGAGAGGGAGCTGCTGAGGTCTTCTCCCTCGTATCCTGCGACAAGATGTGTAAAAATGATTCAAAGTTGTGCAAGGGTAGATTCAGACTTGACATTTGCAAATATTTATTAAGGAGAGAGTAAAGACTCTTGTAGGTCCCTTACCATTGAACTATCCTATTCTATATAGCCCTCTATTTTTATTTTTTTTTTTTTAAGGAATCCACAGGAAGCACCATGGTGTTTTTGGCTTCATCCATCATATCTATTTTGTGCCAAACCCAGATCATCAGTGGAAATAGGAAACAGCTCAGTGAAATACTCCTCTCTGCCTCCTGGAGGAAAATCTCTGCACCACCACTGCAGCACCAGGCTGCTGGAAGCACAGCATGTTTGCAGCTAAACAGCCTGTGGTACACAGATTTGGCTCAGACTGCCTGTTGAGGACCTGTACTCTCACATGCCAAGCTTCACAACTAAAGAAGTCATCTATAACCTTGGTAAGCAGACAGGATTTCAGGATAGATGGGATTATTTCTGCCCAAAAGATGGTTTCTGGTTACTCCTGTTGTTGTGTTGTTTAGTTTTGTCGTTGTTTTTGGTTTTATTGCATTGGGTTTTGGGTTTTTTTGTTGTTTTTTTTGCTTAGCTGTGCAGGCAAATTTTGATCTGGAGGGAAATATCAATGTTTCAGCTTTATTTTCTCTTCAGAGTGTTGCAATGTAGCTCTGTTACCTAATTGTAGAGTTATAACTACATTGCCAAGTGACCTAACTAATATAGCTAGAAGAAACTATTATTTAGCATTTATGCTGCTGACTAGCAGAAAATGATGTCTGGATCAAGGATTGCATTGCAGAGATTTTCTGTGAGAGAATAGCATCAAAGATTGTAATAAACTTTCCTGTCTGGAACATGGAAGAGAGATTGCCTATTAACAATGCCCTCACATGGCCCACCATTAGTTGCAATCAACCAAAGCCGTGTGTTACAAGTTAACCCCAAGCTCACTCTTTCCTTTGCACCTGTCTTATATAGGTATAATTTTTCCATGATATAATTATTTTAAGTTAAATAAGGCATGTGAATTTTTCTGCCGTAAAATGTTTGAGAAAAGCAGAAAAGAAAAAAAAGCCCCTAAGCAAAAGCTCACTTATTAGAGTACTTATTTTTCTCATTAAATCTTGGCAGGTACTTTAAGAATTAAAATATTACTCGTTTTCAAATTTTACAACTGACTAGCCTGTGAATTTAAAAGCACTTGGGGAAGGGTGAATAGTTCATTAGCTTGTTCCCTCAATGACACTTTCAAATGCTTTCCTTATGGTGACCTCTATTTTAAATTTATGGGAATCACTTAAGTGTCAAACAAGTTAAGTAGTGCATTTCATTAATGAAAAATTAATGGAGAAGACCTTGGGCTAGTTTTCAGTACTTGTTTACAATACATATAATTCATTAGGAGAACATCAGTCAAGCAAGGGCCCTGCATGGCTGCAGTGGTGTTGTAAATGAGACTTTATTCTCTTTTTTCCAGTTAATGAAAGTATGAGGTGGGAAAAAAGTACACATAAAAGAGATTTAATGAGTCTTTGGAAAAGTGTTAAAATAGGGTACACAAGTCATAAATTTCAATTACTGACTCTGTTCCAACCATGCTTATTAGTGTAGGAATGAGATTTCAGTCTATAAAAGGATGAAAGTCTTTATGACAGAAAAGGAACAACTAACTTGCAGAAATTTGGGACTGTGGTCCACTGGTTAGACTAGGGAGAAAGCCTTAATGCTCCCATGTCATCTGTGCTGTGAGGTGACATGTGACCTTAATGCAAGTTCCTTCTCCCCAGAAATGCTGCTGCTTCTCAAAAACCAACTTTCTTCAGAAGCTCCTCAGGGACAGCCTTTGGAGAGAATCTTGCCCTGCCTTTCTATATAATGAACTGAAAAATCAAAGTCACACTTTCATGCACTGTGAAAGTCATAGTTTATTATCTCAAGTGAAAAGCTGTGCAAAATCATACAGTTCAAATATATTCTCCATCTTAAATCAGGCTATAGCTACCCATAAGCTTTGAACCAGAAATAAAACAAGACAAGTCTTTTCTTTAAAACTTTTTATCATGTAATAGGTGAGGAGTCTGTTAAAGATATTTCATTCCAAGCACACTAATGCCAAAACACCATCCTGGATGAAGAATAGATACTAATAATACAAAAAGCTTTAATTCTGTTTATATGATAACATTCTCCCTGGTGTATTATAGATGTGTTTATCAGACAAGTGATCAACGTAGTACTAGGCAGTCAATCGCAAATTATCAACAATATGGTATAGAACAATTTAGGCATATAGATTCATGAACATGAAGTATCTTTGCGCATAAGAATTTGTAGGAAGTACAGGTGGCCCTCTTCTGCTCCCCACTTTAAAGGCACAAGAAATATAAACCTTGAATCAAGCTATATGATAATGACAAAATTACTTGTAATAATGTCCTGGTAATTAAATCCACATATCAATGTGCTGGACACAGAACTTCAGTTTTTGAGCTCCTACAGACTTGCTACGAAATACGAGACCAAAAATTTAAGGAGCCAGGCCTCATTTTCCGTGCCTATAAAATGAGAATAATGATATCTGTGAAATTGTTGTACTATCTTATTGCTTCTCCATGGAACTATTTACATCCAATCATTGAACAGTCATCCCAGTTCTCATTGAAGAGTTATAAACGTCCTTTTAGGAGAGTGCTCTCAAATGCTCTGGCACCTGGCTGCCTTCAAAGTGGTCCTTCAGGCCTGCTGGAGCTCACTTGATGCCAGTTTTCCAAGCAGAGTGTTCAGATCAGTCTGCATGAAGGAGTAAATGAGGAATGACAGTTATGCTTTTCTGTTTTTCTATCAGCAGTGGATTAATAATGTAAAGTACTCTGCATGATGAGCTATTTGTTTTTGCTGAGATTAAATATTATCACTTATAAAACTATGTGGGCTTATTACTACAGTATTTTTCATGCAGTGATAACAAAAATGGGCACCATAATATCGTCCAGATCAGTCCTTAATGGACACAAGTACGGTTTAATGTTCTTAAATAACTTTGGGAATATGAGTGCTGAGAATTGTTTTGTTTAATAATACTAATAAAAGCACAAGAAAATATTCCATGCTGATTATATTCATTGTAGGGGGAGGAGAGCAGACTACAATTATACAGTACATTGAGGAATAACTGAGATGATGTTTGCAAGATTTTTCCCAACACAAACCAGTTGACTTCGGAAGTTTTGAAAGAAGCTTTTTTTTTTGTGTCTTTCACCAGGCTTCAAAAATGTGTTCAGAATGAACCAATATTTAGAAATGGACCAGCACAAGCTGTGCATATTGCAAAACTGCAGTTCCCCTCTATTGTAAACAAATTTATTTAGCTGTGATTGTGAAAGACTGCAGAATGTCCTCTTTGGAATACTGGGATCGAAATGCTAAAAGATGCCAGTAATTATGATTATCCTTATAGAAAAAGTATGTTATTCCCTGGTTGCCCATAGGCTTGACTTAAGACACACAGAACCCTTCAGTTGACAACAAATATGATGGTAAAAAAATACCTTTTCCTTTTTTTATTTTGTTTTCCCCCTACATCCTCAACAGGAAAATTGAATAAAATTGATTTTTTTTTTTCATGGTGAATGTTTTCCACATTCTAGGAGGAAAATAACCTAGTCCCAGATGATATTTCCTATGGCTGCTTTTCTTTTTGAAAAGTTGAGATTATGATACATTGTGAAAAATCTCCTTAGGAACCTGGGGTATGAAAACCAGTACGATTTCATGAAGCATTACAGCATCATTTTCAATATATTCTGGGTATTTTTAGCTGTGGGGGTTTGGATATTTTTGTAGCTGTATGTTTGTTTATAGTTTTGGTTTTGGTCTTGGGGATATTTTGTTGTTTGTTTGTTTGAGGTTTTTTCATTTGTTTTTATTTTAGTTTGTAAACAAAGTAAACATAGTTAGAAAGCTTGAAGACTTTGATTTACAGATCACGTGTATGAGGACAGATAGACTACCTGTTTTGTGCGCAGTAGTTTCTGGTGCTACCAGGCTAATGGATTAAGATCCAAGGTGCCCCCTTTCTTGTAGTGTATGAGTGCTTGAAGGCTGTCTGCAGAGTGACTTTCTAGTACTACTTGAAATTCATTTTGAATGCTTGAAGTTGAGACAAGAATCAAGGCAGATCTGAACTGGTTACTGGTGATCCCAAGTGGGAAATGTGTCCTTGCAACATCCAAGCCTACAGTATTAGAGCCATAGCCTATACATGTAAATAATCACTTAAAAAGACTTCTGTTTCCAGTGTCCTGAATGTCAGAAAAGTACTTTCATCAAAGCATTTTAGTATATAGGTGTGATGATAGCACCAATTTTTATCTATTTTTTTCCCTTGTGGTATATCTTCCTTCAGTACTTTCATTTTATTCATGAAGCTGTGACTTAAAAATTTTCTTCAATCAATAATAAAACTCATAGTTAATTATTTATTTTCTAGATTTCTTTACACTTCTGCATTATTCTAAACTTATGACTGTTATTTATTCCCATAGCCTTTTTTTTCTCCCATTTGAATGAGTTCAAAGCCGAGATGATAAACAGACGTTTCTCTAATTGTCTTCAAATAAGAAATTTTAGAGTCTGAGATGGTATCTCTGAGTATAGCAATGGAAACTGATTCCTCAAAGTGTCTCACTATTGTAAGTGAAAAAATTCTAAAAAAACTTATTCTTTGTAAAGATATTATTCCTTTCAGTCAAATATTAATTTTTCTAGAAATGAGAGAATTTTTGATTTTGACCCATTCATTCAGTTCTTAAATTGAACCCACTCAACAAAATGCCAATGAGTGACAGTGTGGAATTTGCTTTGATGGAGCTACCAGGTAATCCACAGACATTATGTTAAGAAAGGCTGTTAGTTACATGGTCTGGGGAAAAAACCTGCCAGAGTTTAAAGGTCCCAGAGCTTAAAGGCCATTCATCTATGAGTGATTTTGTAGATATCATACAAGCTAGCCAGTTAATAAAGCCTAGAAGCTAACATAATCTGTGTTGAAGAAGATTGGAGATACAGCAGCATCTCTTCTTGCTATACCTGCTACTTATACCATCAAGCACTGAAAAGAAACAATGCTTTTTGAGTTTTTAAAAACTGCAGTGGAAAGAGATTATAATCATGCAATCATACAGTTGAAAGGGAACCATAAGATTCATTGAGTCCAATTATTTGACTGGCCTCCATCTGGCTGAGTAATTCACTTAATAGCTTATGTCTGGTCCTTTTTCTAGGCTTTCTGAATTTTGGTGAATCACAAAGTCAATTCAGATTCATCTCATTAGTCTCTTAAATCAACACAAAATGAAGAACAAAATATTTTAAGACATTATTGTGATTTGTATTGATCAAAAACAGATAGGTGCCTCTTGTATCAAAGTCATATTAATCTGTTAAATCAAATTAACCTGTAAAATCTGCATCCTTTGACTATGATAATTAAAGAATATTTCACAGACATTGAGAGTTCCCAGTTCAACACCTAAATAAGAAATTGTCATGTTAATGCACTGTCAAAGTTCAGAAGACCATTATAAAATTAAAGGATAAAATATTTTGCAGAATCAGGATATAAGATCTTTATGTAGTATGGTAATCATCTAGTAAACTCCACAAAATTTTTCACTCAGTAGGAGTTTCAGTGCATGGCACAAAAAATCTGGAAAAGGTTTCCAGAATAAATAAAATTGCTTGAGAGTGTGGGAGCTAATCTTCTCTTACCTGCATTCTGGACTTATGGAAAATATTTTGTGGGGTTTTTTCCCCTAGAATTTTCATTAGCTTCAGGAAATATATAAGGAAAAAAAAGCGGAGCACACCACAGAGAACTGTACGTGGTCTGTGGATATATTTCTTGCTTATTACCACCTTTTGGACTTGTTTGTGGAAAAATATTCTTCTTAAATAAAAAGCATTTATTAAACAAAGCAAGTATTAACACTGATATGCTACATGGGATTTATTCTACTGTAGTTCTTGTTAATCAGGAACCATATGTTATTCAGAGCTCTATGCTGGACTAGAAAACATCTGCTATCTGGTAGATATGCTAGTTGTCAACAAGTGAGACCTTCAGGTACATTGTGGGTGGAGGGTACCAACTGCAGTCCACAGCTATTTTAAATATTTATCAACTACTTCTTAGAAGTAATTTTTATGGGGTTTTTATGATACTTCTGCCTTTAGTATTGTTCCAGAACCTTACTTTTCTCTAATAATTAGTATCTGTATGCCAGCCAACAATTTTATTCAGAAAAGAGAGAGGTTTGATGTGACAAGGACAATTTATGAAAAGCAGAAAGGTCAGGTCTGTAGTTTTGCACAATTGACCCACTTGATCCTAGTGATTAAGCTGACAAACTTATTTCATAAAGTGCATTTAACCAAGGAAATGATTGTATAGATATTTTTGTTTAGTGTGTTTCATATATATTCTTCAATATGAAAATTATAGAAGCAGAGAAGGAAATATTTTGTAGCTCTTAGATAGGGAAGTAGTAATTGTCCTTTTTTTTATGTCCTCCACTCTCTTGAGATTAAAAACAGTTCTCACCCTAATTTTAACAAGTTTTGATCAGTCAGATTTGAGAGAATTAACTTGTAGAATGTTTCTCTTTGTGATCTATCTTTTCTCCTTGTTACATATCAGGGAATATATAAAATAGCTCAAATTTGATGTGACATTTTTCTTTTGAAATGATAAGTTATCATGAGTAGTTATTTTCTGTGTAGTGGATGTAAGCTCCAGACATTATTTACTGTATGTAAGGAGTAAAACATTTTGTGTACCTCATCGTCCACTTGCAGCATGTTTTGTCACTCTATTTATTAAAATAAATATTAGAAATGAAAGAAATAACACGAATAATAATAATATAATAATAATTAATAATTAATAGATTCATAATCAAAAGATTATTTTATCTATTTTGTTTCTTACATGGTGTGGCTCACCTGAGTGGTAGTGCAAATACTCTAAAAGCCAGCAGATACTAAAGCAATGTTATGATCTCTAGAGTGCTGCATCCAGCTCTGGGATTCCCAGCATAGGAAGGACATTGACCTGCTAGAATGAGTCCAGGGGTGGGTCACCAAGATGATAAGAGGGATGGAGTGCCCCTCCTATGAGAACAGGTTAAGAGAATTGTTCAGCTTTTCAACTGGGGAGATCTAACTGAGGCTCCTGAAAGGAGCCTACAGGAAAGAGACTTTTTACAAGGGCATGCAGTGACTGTTTCAAACTAAATGGCTTCAAACTGAAAGGGAGTAGGTTTACATTAGATATTAGGAAAAAAAGTTACTGAGAGGGTGGTGAGGCTCTGGAGCAGCTTGCCAAGAAAAGTTGTCAATACCTGGAATGTTCAAATCCTTGTAAATGTTCAAGTCCATGTTGGATGAGGCTTTGAGCAACAGGCTGTTGTAGAAGATGTCCCACGGCAGGGGGATTGGAACTAGATGATCTTTAAGGTCCCTCTTTAACTCAAGCCATTTTATAATTCTGCAATTATAGGATTCAAGGATTTCCGTTTTGCATTAAAATGTGAGGGTCATAATGACAATTTGGTGTCAACATAAGTTCTGTCTTGGCAGCTCTGCCTCACGTCAGTGAATAACAAGTCTTGGTGAATTCTTCAAAAGGATACTATTGCTTGAATATGTTGAATGCTCTGGCTTAATTTCCTCATTTAAGGAATGCATTTCAACTTCCCTTTGCCCAGCTCTGGGCTATACTCTGCTCTATGATCTGTTGCATTTGTATGGCTTTTATATGGATCTGAATGATTACTGAGAAAAGCTTATGTGTTGGAGAAGTTTCTTCTACAAGTGAATCACCTTTTATTGCTCTGCAGGATTTTCACAATGTTTCTCTATTAGTTCCAGATGTCAAAAAGTACAGTTTTATTATGCTATTTGAAGAAGCATCCAAACTTGGCAGTAAGATACAGTTCAGCCACTTTTGCTAGTTCTCCTGTAAAAAAATTAGAGATGCTATAGGCTGTGAGAATATATATTACATCTGCCTTTTTTCTTAGGGGAAGTACTGCACTGTTAACCAGCCTTGCTGCCCTATGGATAGGTTTGCTAGTGGAAAGAAAAGCTTTGAAAGAGAAGGTTCCTGTTGACCAAAGTACAGAGATGATATGTATGTTTTGTTTGATATGTCACAGATCAATGACGCTTTCATATGGATGCTTTCATATCTATTGATTTTGCTCATGTTCTCATCTCCAGTAATTTTCACTGTAATTTATGTTCATCAGGAACATTCCTTTTCATGGAGGTCTTCAATGATTCTTTAAGTGGAAGAGATAACCAGAATTAGTGAACCAAAAGAAAAAGTAAAATGGAAGCATTTTCATGCCTGAACTGAATTTATCCTACTATAATTAGTTCAGAGAAAGCATACATCTTCCGTTTTTTTTTTCTACAATGCATTGTTTTCACTTTCCATTTCTCAAGGGCTAGAAAAACCCAAGACCTGTTCAGTCTTTCTTATGATATAATAAAGAAGAACTTGACTCTGCTTTCTTTTGTTTGTCTGATGTATGTTATAGATGAATTTATGTAAGTTCTTTGCAGTCTAGTGAATTTTTCTGTGCTTCTGAGAGAGCTTTTTCTCCAGACAGGAAATCTCAATTTTTTTCCCATTTGAACAGTGTTATCAACATTACTTAGTATGGGATGGCATAAGGTTGCACAGCTACAGCAGGAGGAAATTGCTCTAGGAGGGAATTTAAAAATAGGGGGGTTTGAGAATGACACCAAATCAACAAGACATGAGTAATATGCAGGAGGTGTGATCAGCTCAAGTGTCTCTTCCAATTGGAACAATGGGAATTTTGAGGTGACCCCTGCTTGAACTAGCTTAAATTATGGAGTGCATACTCCAGCACATAACATAAGGAAGACAATTTTCTTTTATTGGCAGGAAACATGGAAAAATTTACCTGAAAATGAGCAACTTGGGAACAGATTTTCAGAGAATATGAATTCCATGTAAAGGAATAACAAACTCATGAAAAAAAAAGGTTGAAAAGGGAGGTGAATAGAACTACAATCAGTAATATGTTAAAAATAGAAACAGATGAGGCTCTTAGCAGACATGCAACAGGAAAAGAAAAAAAATAGGAATTTGAAAATGAAAGAAAAGGAATGTGACATAGAAAGAAAAAAAATGGAAAGGCCTATGCTTCTGGATTGTCACTGACTTTTTTTTCCTTATCATATAATGATGATATTATTCTTCTGTTATGACAGAAGTTTACACTGAAAGAATTTTCACTGTCTCAACAGAAGATTAGAAATGGGAAGAATTGTTAGATTTTTGTTCAGATACTACGTACAGAGAAAAACACATGAGGGAGATGATAGCAGGAATCTTAGAGAATGAAACTTGGAGACATAGACTATGAAGTAACTATGTAGTATTTATTGAGTACCTATGTTGTTTCACTTGTCACTTACGAGTCCTTTCATATTTCCCTTCATGACAGAGGTTAAATAAGGAAGTGTTTCGTTCTTCTCCTGATTTAGCTACTGACTCACTATACATGTTTCTGTCACTTACCATCCCAACTCTATTCCTTACTTCCTCTCTGGAAATTAGGGTTGATGGTGCTTAACCACTTCACAGGGTTGCAGTGATCATTAATGTTTATTTCAAGATCCCCTGTCAGAGAGACACAAGCAAGTGCAATATATCATTAAGGATAATTGTCTTCTCTAGCTGATGCCACTACTGATCTGGAAATAGATAAATTTGGATTTTGGAGTAATACTGGCAAAATGTAATTGAATCATTTCTACAACCGTGTAATCTTCCCGGTGCCTTTGAAGAATCTAGGCAAGTCTGCCAGTTTGCAGCTGTATTAAATGTTTCTTGCTGCAAGATCTTACATTAGTAAAAGCTGTTTATTTAAACATTTCATTTTCACTAACTTGCCCAGTCCAACAGCAGATACTTTCAGCTTTCATATCATGACAACCACAGTTAATCCAAGATGAATGAACAGATATCTAGAAAGTAATTTTTTAGAAAATATATTTTCCTAATTATTTCTGCAACTATAGTGATTGCTGTGACTGCTTTTCAGAAATTAGCTGTTATAAACAATTATTTGTCCAATGACACCTGTAGTGACTTCCTCAAGCAGCTAATTAAGCAAACAGGTAGTAATGAGTTAAACCTGCCACTTTGCTAGTGCCACTCTTTAAGGTTCAACTTCTTGATAGAACTTTCCAAACCTTGATTTTTCCTTCCCCTTATTTTCTGTAAGTGGTACAGAATTTCTGCCTATCACTTGTTAACATAAGCATACCTTAACCAAATGTAAAATCCCTTTTGTTTTCAAAAGAAAGAAGTTTTATAAGACTGACAAATGTTGGTTATGTAGAAAGAAAACAAAATTGAAGTGTTTATATTAATTAGCAATTATTAAAACTACTTACTTTCCCATATTGAGAGAAGTTATACATCAAGTGGTTTTTGAGTTTTCCTTATTTTTAGATCTGCTTTTTTTTTCCCCCACAGACAATACAATACAATACAATCTAGTCAGGGAAATTTCTGCCTAACTGGTCTGAGGCTGATTAATGAGGCACTCATTTTTCTTCATGTCTGTAAAGCAAAGTGGACTGAAGCAGATTGATATTATAGAAGAGTATGCCAGCCACCATGTTCAACAAAGGGCTTATAAGAAAAATGTGAAATACTGCAATATTGTAGATTTCCTCTAGAAACTCAAACTATGCTTTAGTTTGAACTCACCTTCTGTCAGAGGAAACTTTTACTTGATTCCTCTGGAAACTGTTCTGTTTATATTCCAGACAGACTAAGACTCTTTTGATCATTTTTCAACAGTCTTGGCTTAATGGAGAGGTCCCAGATGATTGGAAGTTGGATAATGTGGCACCTATCAATAAGAAGGGTCATAAGGAGGATCTGGAGAATTATAGACCTGTCAGCCTGACCTCGGTATCAGAAAAAATTATGGAATGAATCATCTTAAGGGAAATTATGCTGCACCTACAGAATAATAGGGAGATAAGATCTAGTCAACATGGATTAAGGAGGGGAGGGTCCTGCCTGACCAATCTAATTTCCTTTTATGATCAGGTAATTCGTCTGATCAATGAGGGAAAATCTGTAGATGTAGCATACCTAGATTTTAGCAAAGCCTTTGACACTGTCTCCCATAGTAAACTCCTGGTGAAACTGGTGGCTTTTGGCTTAGACAGGTTTACTCTGTCCTGGGTTAAGAACTGGCTGGATAACTGAGCTCAGAGAGTAGTGGTGAATGGTGTCACATCCAGTTGGAGGCTGGTCACTAGTGGGGTCCCCCAGCATTCAGTGTTGGGGCCAGTTTTATTCAATATCTTTATTGATGATCTGGACGAGGGGATGGAGTCCATCATTAATAAGTTTGCAGATGACACCAAGCTTGGAAGAGAGCTTGCAGAGAGACCTTGGTCGGCTGGATAGATGGGCTGAATCCAGCAGTATGAGGTTTAATAAATCTAAATGCCGGGTTTTACGCTTTGGTCGCAATAACCCCATGCAGACTTATAGGCTGGGGTCAGTGTGGCTGGAGAATGACCAGGCGGAGAGGGACTTGGGAGTGCTTGTTGATAGGAGACTGAACATGAGCCAGCAATGTGTCCTGGTGGCCAAGAAGGCCAATAGCATCTTGGCCAGTATCAGGAATAGTGTCACCAGTAGGACAGGGAAGTCATTCTTCCCCTATACTTGGCATTGATTAGGCCACAGCTTGAGTACTGTGTCCAGTTCTGGGCCCCTTAGTTTAAGAAAGAGGTTGAGTTGCTGGAATGTGTCCAAAGAAGGGCAATGAGGATGGTGAAGGGGCTGGAGCACAAGCCCTACAGGGAACGACTGAGGGGGTTGTTTAGCCTGGAGAAGAGGAGGCTTAGGGGAGACTTTATTGCTCTCTACAACTACCTTAAGTGAAGTTGTAGCCAGACAGGAGTCGATCTCTTCTCTCAGTCCCTCAGTGACAGAATGAGAGGACACAGTCTTAGGCTGCATCAGGGGAGGTTTAGGCTGGATATTAGGAAAAACTTTTTCATAGAGAGAATGATTTCCCATTGGAATGGGCTTCCCAGGAAGGTGGTGGTATCATCGTCCCTGAATATGTTTAAGGAAAGGTTGGATGGTGTACTTAGTGACGTGGTTTAGAACATGGGATAGTGTTAGGTAGGTTGATAGGTTAGGTAAGAGGTTGGACTTGGTGATGCCTATGGTCTTTTCTATCCTTGTTAATTCTGTGTATTCTCTGTGTGTAAATCCAAGATGATTCATCCACTATCCCTACCCATTTCAAGTCTTGCAAAAAGGCTATTAAGAAAACCCCCAAAATCCATTGAAATGCTCAAAAGCTGTCTAGTGAATAACTTCTTTTTCCACCTTTGTCTTGAGTGGATTCCAGTAGGTGATAAGAGGAGTGGGACTATAATAGGTGAAGAAATAGGGAGAAAATGGTAGTAGAAGCTTTGGAAATGGCTCTATTATGAGTTATACCCTAGCTTTTTATTACTTATATAAATAATGTTCTAGAAATTTGTAGCAGCCAACAACTGAGATATTGTAAGTAATTGTGACTGCCATAAGACCCAAAGCAGATGAGGCTGCATGTAAAATCTTTTTATTCCCACATCAAAGTCCTAAATTGTGTTCTTCAATTATTTGATTAGTTTGATTTAACCATGGATAACAAGGCTGTCTCTAGATGAAATATTCTCATTCTGATATGGCTTTAACTGTTCAGAAGAGAGTAGTATATGTTAACTCTCGCTTTGCTGTGGGTTTTCCATGTCACCTATTAATGAGGCGTGTCTTCTAACCATGTCTAAGTTTGGGAAACTGCATGTAATATAAGAAAAAGGCCATTAAGAAGCTTAAGGAGAAGGTTGCATGTAGCAAGGTTCAACATTTTGACTGATATATAGATAGTGGTCTTTGTCACTACCTGATTTTTTTAATTATAATTTTAAACTTGTTTTATGACATACGGCCCCAATTTTATGATTGGGATTCAATGCTGTATGAGCACCATTGGAATCCTCTTATGTAATCATGGTTTTTGTTCAGTTATGGTTAGTTTCAAAAAGGTTACCATGGAGCAGCAAAGCAAAGAGCCATAATAATTGGTTCAAGAGTGAGTAAGAGAGGGAAAACAATGTAGTGAGGTACTTATAATGTGCTTGTTTAGTAAGAGTGTATTTCAGTGTTGTTTCAGTAAGAGAACTCTTCACAGCATGAGTTCTTGTTATCTACCACTGAATTCCACAGTACTTCTCCAGACTTAGTGCTTTCACTTTATGTTGGCCCCTTCTATTTACCACAACATGCCAGAGTATGGAAAGGTGACAGGTAAAAATGATACCATAAAGAGTTACAAATGAATAACCTGAATATGTAAGATTTTTTTTTTCCCCCCTGCAATTGTATTGATCTAAAAAAGAAGCAATTATCTTAGGTTTATGACAACAGAAAGACGTAGCATTCTGATCATCTCTCTTGCAATTTGACATCACTAAGTTTTTTCATTTTGGTTATCCAGCCTGTGTCCATTTAGCCAAGACTAGGCCATTTATAAAAGCTTGGCCTTTCAACATTTATTACTTCAGAAAATTTTATACAGAGCCACAGGTCTCTCCAGAAACATTCCAAACAAGAAACAGACTTTTTAGACTTTCATAATGCATTTGAACATGAAAAAGTGTTTTTGAGATGGTGCTTTTCCAACCACTACTTGTAAAAGCAGCACCCCTCAAATCTGCAAAAACCCTTACAAGGGATATTTGCTACTTGTTCTGGAATATTTATTTTTTTTATTCTTTTAAAAAAGGTCTATAATGGCAATAACCCTGGCATTAGAACACAGACGTAATGATAGCTCAACTTTCTTCAAAGTGTCATCTTTCCAGTTGATCATTAATCTCCAAATGGTGCCAAAGGCTTTGGACTGTGCTGCGTTTAATCCATGCAGGTTACACAAATTGCTTCCTGTGAAGATTTTCAGATGTAAATTCAGGAACAAATTGACTTCTTTGCATTTTTGGCTAGAAATCTCTAGTCTTCTTGATATGTGTGTCTATGGAGAAAAAGAAAAACTCTAGCAACTTTGAACACATTTTATTGCAAAAGAAAAGAGAGAAGAAAGGAAGGGGAGAGGAGTGGAGGGGAAATTTTTAATCAATAACCTGCTTTATAAAGAATAACATAATCCCCTAATATCAAGGTCAAGAGCTGATTTTACCACAGCCATAACATGCAGGAGCATGATCCAGAGCTATTTAGCAGTGCAGAGCAATACCTGAAAAAATTCAAGGTGCAATGTAGATTATCACAGAATTCCTTAGCACCTCAGCATTTTTTCTTTAGCAAGCATTATCAGATTTCTTGCTAAACCCTCTCTTTCTTGATTTCTATACTCCCTGCTTTTCAGTGCTACAAAAGGTATTTAGTTTGCGTAATTAATAAAATTTCATCATCTTTACTTTTAAAGTGTTAACCTGTAAATAGGTAGTATGAAGAATATGACTTTTTATTGTTTCTGAGCTGAAAGTCTTCCATCTAAAGTTTGCTTTATTGCTTTCTTTACACTAATTACCATATTTTTCTGAGAAAAATGAAAACTAAAAGATCTACATTTACCAACCCCCTCCAAAGTGGGCTCTTGCATAAGAATGTAAAGAGTATGTACATAAAAGGTCTCATATGTTCAGTTGATAATCTGAAATACCTGTCTGGGCCCTTCAGAAGAAATGCAATAGCATTGTGGAGATAGATTCTGTATGCCTGGAATATAATTTCACAGCCACAATTTTAGCCATCGAATTGCAGGTGGTGTGAAAACACTGTTGATTAAAATAATCAATCTAGTACTTAATAGCACTTTATGTTTTCAAATACAACACATTAATAGATTAATCTTTGCCACACCCCATGGGGTATTTTCATTTGCAGTTCCTATATACATAAACTGAGAACTTCATACACAGGAGATAGACTCAAATTTAATTTGTTTTTATAACAGCTTTTGATCTCATTGAGTACTGTTCTATGACAGAAGTAACTACTTTCTGGTTGTTTTAATTTCTTGATGATTTCAGCCAGGTCTGTGAGCCCTTACTTACTTCATGGGAAGGCTGGATAAAGCAAGAAAGTAAAGAAGTTTTCACTGCCATGAAATTTTTCTAGTCCCTTTCCTCTCTCCTTAGATTGTTCTCCAGTCAGCACAGCAGAGAAATGGGTGTAACATGGACCAATTAAATAAGGCTTAACCTGTTTTAGCTCCTGAAGCTTCAGCTAGTGCATTGGCCACAGACTTTATAATTTACCCTCTTCTTCTTCCTGATGTTGCCTTTTGTTCCTGTGGTTGGGAGGGAACAGAAGAGTAGCTTTGATGGCTGAGGTATATAGGTCATTTAGAAGGCGTTGTGTTGCTTGTGTACTGGAATAATTTATTTTACTGTGACAAGTGTCTTGGGGGATGTGAGGTGGGTGTTGGAATGAAACAGAAAACCAGGCATTGTACAATTGATGAAGGTGGCTTTTGGACTGTAAAGTGTGTTTTTATTGCATCATTTATCCCAAATAAATAATTGAAATTCAGTGACTCCTGACAGAAAATGACATGCAGACCAGCCTTTTTTAAGGCTGAAGTAGAAGCATCTATCATGTAAATGAACTCTGAACCATGCCAGCAGGATGCATAAATTGAAGGGATAATGGCTACATGATATATTTTGTTATCCTAGGCCTTATTTATCTACTTACTTTTTTTTTTTTTTTTTTTTTTTTTTTTTTTTTTTTTTTTAAAGTAGCTATAGAAATAATTGCCAAATGTCTATACAATAGAAAAAATGATTATCCAAAGGTCTTCAGGACATCTGAAGCCATAGTCAGGTACTGAAGGTACTGAGAGGATAGTCTCAAGCTTACTTATACATGTGTTTTCTTCCCCATTCCTACTTAACTTTGTTCCATTTTTCTCTATAAGAAGCCAAGTCCAAATTTAGGATGTCCAAGATGAACCTAAAAAGTGCTAGGAATTCTCGATGTTTCCTAAATACTAACTTCTGTAATTTCTCATTTAAATCATCAGGAGCCAATGGCTTAGAGTGCAAGCTTTCTGGCCTTCGCATGATCAGCACATTTCTTATTTCTATTTCTGAGAACAGTGTCCTTTGTTGGCGACACAGACCAATCTTTTAACACTTCTTCTACTCTTTCTTTTGGTGTTTTCATACATTCATTTCCATTCATTCTTAATTTGTGTTAAATTTAAATTTCTATTACAAGTTTCTATACATCCCTCAGGGATGCTTAGATTTAGAATGAACCTGGACAGAATACCAAGTAATATGATCATGGACATATGTATCTCTTCTTATCAGCTGAGAATCCTAACTCGACTTGAAACAGTTTAGAGTCCCAACTCTGAATCATGAATTTTTCTGGTCCCAGTTTCAAAACTGTTGTGCCAACAAGGTCAACACAGGATCAGCAAGACACTAGCCTAGGCTTATTGGGTCATTTTACAAGTTACAGCGGGCTAGCTTGGACAACTTATCTTGGTTCTCAGGCTATTACAGTCTGTTTTTCTATAAGTTTTCCCTGTTGTGAATATGTTCTCAATGGTTTTTAGTCTCATAGACACTTGACAACACTTTCACGAATTCTCAAATGGCAAATCAAGCAATGGGGGTGATTTTCCTCAGTTGCTCAGACAGCCTCACAACTCACTGAACTACTGTGCAGCATTACTGGCTGCACAGTCACTTTCTGAACCAAGTTAATGTAGCGGCCAGTTAAAGATGGGTCATCACAAACACGTTTCTTTATAGCAATATTTTGCTTGTCCTATCAATGGTTAGCAAACACATCAATGTATGAATCTGTGATCTACAAATGTAGGTGAAATTACAGAAGCAGCTTTTGATAAATAATGGTTGTAGCTACATTAGCACAGTTTTAGCAGGGAGTTGAAACATTTTGAAGAGAGTTGAAAACTTTTAAAGCACTAATAGACACGTGAATTATGCAACATTAAGTGTATCCTCTACTTTTGCCCTTTTAAATGGTACACTGTGGGATGTTAGAAAAGCCTGCTCTAAATTCACATCTTAATTATGCTGTAGTTCAGAAACAATAGCAGTCACCCATCCTAAGACAAGCAAGAGATCTTGCTATCTACATAACATGGGAGTACATCTCACTGCTTTAAAACATGAAGAGAGTAAGAGAAGACAGCTGGAATTATTAAAACTTTCATTGAACCATTCATAAATTACTTGAAGGAATAACCAGAGAGGCCTCAATTTTAAGGGGTGACCAAAATGACCAAAGAGAGTTATTACCAATTTTCAAAAGTGAGTAAATCTATATTAAGTGAGGTAGTAGCATTGTGAGCTTGAGAACATAAGGCTGCTATTATGTCCAAGAGAGAACTAAAGCAAATCAAACTCAGGTCTGATATCAGGTTTAGAAGGAGTGACTTCCAGTACTAGATCAATATGTTCTTTTTCTGTTTCACGTTCATGCACAATACTTGCCAATGTAAATCATGAAGAAAGATTCAAACTAACTGTACAATCTTATTCATCAAGAAGTACTGTATTTCTAATGTGGGATTGATTAGCTATTGATGTCATGTAGAACCATGGGGTATTGAATCTGAGGTATTCAGAACTATGAGATGGAGATTCACCATCAGACTCTACCAACAAATTAATTTCTGTGACCAGATAATTTACAGTAATTTGTAGCAATTTGCTTTGTATTGACTTTGTGGTCAGGGAATATATGTTTTCCTTGAAAAAAAGGAATTTGTCATTGCAGGAACCATCTGAAGAAATTTGGTATTTAAAAAGGTACTTTTAAATTATAGCTGAAAACATGAGTTTATGCCTATCCTTATGTACTGATTTATTACTACTGTCAGTCCTTGCTATTCCACAGACTGCCTAGCAATTGCAGAGAAGGAATTCCAGACTGTGCTGCAAACTGCATCCCATCAGCAGCATTTTCAAAGTGACAGAGGATCTGACTCCCTGTGTAAGGAAGTACATGCATTCAACATAGACATGAATTTTCTTTTAAAGAGCAGCCTCTTGTTAAAATAAATTTTTATATAGAAACTTTTGAACTGCACCCAACTTTGCTCTTCATTGATACTGGAAAACCAAGAGAAAATTATTATCCTATTATAAGACATGGGATTTCAGAGACAAAGATGTAGTATATAGACTGTGACAGAATGTAATAACTGTTGCTCATAAATCTCTTTATAAACAAAGCAAACTGATGATCAGTTTCTTTCGGGCATTGACTGTGAAAGAACATGGCAGCTCTACCATCTTCAATCTCCTCGCACTGCTCTAAGGCAATGACTCAGTACAGTGAGGATTTGAAATTGCCCCAAATTGGTGGGCAGACCTTTGCAAGAGGGTTATGGAAAGTAGAGGAAGAGGTGACTTTGTCCTTTGGTGCTCACCATAATGTTCAGGGAACAGTGCCAAAGCAGCCCAACCTATATTGTTCTTCAGAAGTAATTGAAGGCTTTAGTAGTTCACTGGCACTGGAGGAAAAAGTCTCTCTTCCCTTTCCCACTTTTCTATTTCTGTCTTCCCTTTCACCTTCTCCATCCTGATGCCCCATCCTTTCTCCTCTCCAGTGAGGTAATCCAACCTCCTGACAGTTTTCTGCAGGTTAGTTTCTCACAGTCTTGAAAACTGAACCATCTTATGAGTCCAAGAAGCAGTTCTTCTAAGTATTAGTAGATGGAGGGAAGTGAGGAGGAAAAGAAGAGTCCCTCTCTTTTAACTTGGACTATTCTTGTAACCCCATCTCAAGTAAATATTCTTTGAGTTGCTAGGACTTCTGTGAGAGGTTCAGATTATACAGTAGCTGTTGTGTATGTTGTAGAAAGTGATGAAGAAACAGAATAGGTAAATGTTTGTGGCCTGAGGCGCTGAGAGTTCCATAATGAGTCTATTTTCCCCATACATTTTGAATTTTAACATAGTACATATTACAGACAAATACAGTGATTAGCCATTGAAAACCTTTGGCCTTGGTGGTAAGAAAATGCAACTAGTTTGCTTCTCATTTAAAATTGTGCTTCTACAGTTCCTCATTGCTCATCAAGAATCAAGATGCAGCATTTTGTTTCAGCCCAGACTTACGTAACAACTCTTGCACATCTCACTTTATGGAGAACAGATCTGCTTAAGCAAACACAACTTTGTTTTTGACAAGGTAGGCTGATAAGAGGAGTTGTGCTGACATCTACCTGCACTTCTCAAAAGTATTTGTCTTCATACCTCATGACATTCCAATTAAAAAATTAGAGCTATGCAAACTTAACATAGCACGTAATAAAGAGATTATAATTGTCTGATGGTTTTCAAAATAGGAATTGTAAATGAGGAATCATCATCCACAGAGGGTATTTACAGCAAGGTTCCATGGGGATGTTTTTCAGTCTAACACATTCAGGGTGAGGTTTTTTTTTTAGTGGTTCAAAAGTGAGGAAATCAGTGCCTGTAAAACTTGCAGAAGATAGAGCATTATTAAGAGTAAACAGTGATAAAGTTGGATCAGTTTGACAGATCAATCTAGTTCATTTGGAAAGTGTGTCTTGTTTAACCAGCACAAATGTTAATGTAACAAAATGCAAGGTTGTTTTTTTGGGAACAAGGACAATGGGCTACACATGCAGAGCTGGTACTTGCTTCCAGTGAAACAGTGACCCTGAAAGGAGTTAGAAGTCAGGGTGGATAATTGACTGAACAAGAGCTCTCAGTGTGATGCTCTGAAAACTAATGTGACCTCGGATGAATAAGCAGAAAATTGCTGATTAGGAACAGGAAAACAGAGAGTATGACCTTACATAGTGGTGGATGTACTCTTATGGCGTCTGAATGAGACAATTAAATGCATCCCTGATGAGGGAGTTAAGCCTAAACTGTAGGAGCTGAAAACTTTGCATAACACAGCCCTATGAACATGATACATTGAAGTGAAGACACCTGAGGAAGTTCTCTGTCACCAGAGAACTGTTTGAGTCGAAGACTTCCTTTGACATAGAAACATACAATTACAGAATGTGATGAATTGGAAAGGACCCATCAGGATCATCGAGTCCAACTCCTGGCCCTCCACAAGAATCACACCATGTGCCTGAGAGCATTGTTGAAATGCTTCTTGAACTCAAACAGGCTTGGTGCTCTGATCAGTTCCCTGGGGTTCCTGTTCCAGTCCCCAACCCCTTTCTGAGTCAAAAATCTTTTCCTGATATCCAAACTAAACCTTCCCCGACTCAGCTTCATCACGTTATAATCTGTATTTAAATAGTAGCATGGTAGCATCCAAGTCACTCCATGTTTTTGTACTGAACTGCCAGTCCCAGCTAGGGAATAATAAACAGAAGTGTCTGGCATGTATGTAGTGATAGGGGTGGTGGTTTCAAACAGAAAGAGGGTAGTGTTACAGTAGATATGAGGAAGAAATTTCTTACTGTGAGGATGATGAGGCACTGGAACAGGTTTCCCAGAGAAACTGTGGATATCTCATTCATGGGCATGTTCAAGGCAAGGTTGGAAGGGGCTCTGAGTAACCTGGTGTAGTGGAATGTGTCCTTGCCCATGGCAAGGGGGTTTGAACTAAATGATCTTTAGGGTCCTTTCCAACCAAAACCGTGATTCAATGGTGATGCCTTCCTGCCTGCCTTCCTTCCTTCCTGCCTGCCTTCCTGCTGGCCTCCCTTCCTGCCTGCCTGCCTGCCTTCCTGCCTGCCTTCCTGCCTGCTTGCCTGCCTGCCTGCCTTCCTGCCTGCCAGCCTCCCTGCCTCTCTCCTTCACCTTATCCATCCTCTGTATTAAGTAATTGCTGCTTTTCATTCCTTTTAAATACTTAAATGACCTCAATATGATGTTTAGATTAAGGGTGGTACTGTTGACGCCTACCCCTATGTGGAGACCCTGAGAGTGAGGTGGCTCTGTTACTGTGTATTGCAGAGACCTGAAGAATTTAGTTTTCTCCTGTTGGAAAGAAGATTTTGAATAACCATAGCAACAGTAAAAACTGCTCTGCATCTTGCAGCATGAGATGTTTCTGAGATCTTCTTCTGGGGATCAAGGAGTTAGTCAAGGATATCTCTTCTCTGTGGCGTTATTCCTTCCTGCCCCAGCTCTCCCACATTGATACCAGAGAGATCAATGTAATAAACAAGTGAACAGTTTCTAACAGACAGCTTTCAATGCAATTTTCTTCTGTTCTCCTTTTCTCTGGTTGCTCATGCATTGGCCGTGGATTTTTTAAATAACTTATTTAAAAGAAATCAGTGAGAAATATTTAATTTTTAATTTTGGGTGTTGAAAGCAAACCACACAAATGCTTGAAGAAGTGTGTGTATTTTGTGGAGAGTGAAAAAAGGATATTCAGCTAACACAAAATGGTTTATCTGGCTTAATTAGATCCACTTCAGGGAGTTCCATGGGAATGTGACTGACCTGGTGAGGGAAAAAAGTCACATGTATGCTAAAGTTAGGGCTAGGTACTCTTTTAGCCTACAAGAAACACAAAAAGTTTGTGTAACTTAAATCTTTTTGACTGTGAGATGACTTAAGCTCCCCTGCATTTGCCTTGAGTTGAGAGCCTGTATCTGAACAGCCAGAGGGACTCAGATGCTGTGTGGCAGCTTAAGTTGGAACTATGTGTATTTAGATTATTATTCTTATTATTTTTATCTCTCCAGTCAGCTTGTTTCAGTCTCGCCCTCACAGATGAGAGTAACATCTGCATTAGGTTGCAGATTTGTGAATTCAGATGACCTCTCTTGCTTGTCTCATGGCTTCATCTGATTTTCTTTCATGTAAAATATATGACTGAATTCAAGAATTGTTAATTGATTGTGTCCTAACAGAAATGTTTTAACTTTAAAATGTCTAATTCTGTATTCTGTATAGACTGAAGTCTTGTGACAGGTGCTGCCTGCTTCCCCTCCAAACCATCATGTCATCACATTACTTTGGTAGTATTCTCTTTACTGAGGTTGGGTTGAACATATATATATATATATATATATATACACACACAGCCTCTGCTTGATTCAGTACATAGTCTGTACAAGCTGAGGTCTGCCAGCACAGTGCTGGCAGACGTGCCAGAGTGAATGCTGAGAAATGAAAATACTTAGCTATGATTATTGATGTATTAGAAACCATCCTTCAGCTGTTTAAAAGTCTTCTTTGACTTTCTCCCATATAAATGAATTAAAACATATTTCTCCCCCCATGATGGGTAGGTACTTCATCTAACAGGCTGTTGGTAGTCAACTGCTTCAGTTTCCATCTGAATATCAGGAAATACTTTTTTACTGTGAGGGCGATGAAGCATTAATAGAGAATGTCCAGAGAGGCTGTGGATTCTCCATCCTTGGAGATATTAAAAATACATCTGGACACAGTCCTAGGCAATCAGCTCTAGGTGGCCCTGCTTGAGCAGTGATGTTGAACCAGATGACCTCCAGAGGTCCCTTACAACTTCATCCATTTTGTAATCCTGTACCAATAAAAACTTCATGGCCTGTAGTTGCTGACACAGTTAGAAGAAAATATGGGTGTGACATGCAGCTTCTAGTGTTTGCAAGTCTGTCACTGGTGGTGTACTGAGAATTTTAACCCGAGTTTTTTCTGCCCAGATCTTCTGCAGGTCTTACAATGCATATCTGCGCTTGTCTATATATCTGCTTTTGCTCCAGGACTTCAGCACCTCGTATTCACACGGAAAAGACTGGTTCAGAATTCAGCACATCCCCCTACTTCTGCAGGCTGAGGCGATGGGTGAGGATTCCAGCTGCCACCAGAGAGCACTGTCACTATACGTTTGCATGGAAAGTGTTTTCGCCACTGCCTGGTGCTTGCACTGTTTTTGTTTTCGGGATGGCAGCGGCAGGGAGGTTCTTAAAGGAGACCCTAAGCAGGAGGCTCCGTGCCATCTTTATTCCGGTCCGTGAGTCCACGTTGACAGGGGCTGTCAGGCGAGGAGCAGCTCAGCCTTGGCAAAGGGCAACTGGCCGCTGGCACAGCCCTGCATGCTGGGCTTAGACCTGGGATATACGGCCCAAATGCATCTGGCTGTGGGCAGGGAAAATGGCATTACTGTCATCCTGTCATCTCACTGCTAGCCCACACTGCTTTTCAAACACAAGGAGAATGTCTACACAGCAACCGCCCCGAATCAGGGAGTTCTGACATCCTGCTCCCTCTTCTCTATAGGGTGTTTATTACTCAAACCAACTTCTTTTACACATGTTCCTTATTTGTCATAAACTCAGAGTCTTATTATTTCTATTTCAGATCTGAAAAAGGACTTGTTCCTGAAAACGGTTCCAAACTCTTCCTTCTGTTTATTCTGCCTTTTTTTTGCACGTAAATATAGCTTAACTTGTGACCTGCAGCAAAGAGGCTGCAGCAAAGCTGCTGATGCTTTGAGTCCTTGCACAGCTCAGGGGCACAGCACTGCTGTGGTTTTCAGTGATCATTCATGTGGTCTGCATGCACCTTGTCTGCCTGAAAGCAATGCACCATACAGGCCTAATAATTTTTTTGTAATTGGATTTGTCCTTTTTTAAGGATAGCAAAGGACTTTGTTAATGGTACAGCTACCTGTCTCTGAACATACCTGCGGATGTGAAGACAGCATTTAGTTCTCCTGAGGAAGCTGCTGCACCAAATCATATTCATCCTTATAATTATTTCAATTGCTGTGGGATATTCACCGGTGAATGAAAGTAGTGTTAGAGATCCTGAAAGCATTGCATCTGAGTGTCACTCTTTTGTCCTTTTCCTGAGTTTTTCTCTTAGTCACAGACAGTGTCAAAGGACTTCCTCCATCTCCTCAGGAGATGCTAGCAAGAGGTTACAGAGCAAGGATTCCTCAATTCTCTCTCTTGGAGTTAAAATGTACATGGGAATGTGGCAGGGAGATGATCTAGCTGATTTTATACTCCATTTTATGCAGTAACTTGTGTGCTATTTCTGAGCAATGCTGTCTCAACTTCTCAAAGCAGTGACTTATTGCCTTGAGTCTATAAGCTGCTGTCTTTAATTTCAGAGTTGGTGCATAGTTGGATAGCATTTTTTATATCTTGGATGGCATAGCATCACAACAGGAGATGCAGTTCCTGTGGATGTAGACTGAAGATACAGCCCTCAGGGAATAGCATGAGATGGCGTCCTAATGCTGCTGCTCATTCTGTAATGTATAGGTTAGAACAGACAGTCTGGTCCGGGTTAGATGATAGTGGTGAGATGATAGGTCTGTCCTATTTCAGATTGAAGAGAATTTTCCCTTAAATAAGTCCTGTGAGTTGAGGCAGCATCCTCCTGTTTCCTACAGCCCTCCCTTCCATATAAGACCAGGGCCAAATACCACTTAATTTATAGGCTCTGACAAGATCTTAGAGCAAGAATGATAGCATGGTTGCAGAGCATAGGCTATCGTTTAGTATCTAAAGTGCCAATTTTCTGACAAAGTGTATAATCTAATATAGTGTTATATAGTGTCTCTGTTTGATAGTGAACCTTTTTAAGTCACCTTATATTAAGAAGGGGAGAGTTTAAACTGTTATATGGATAATGACAAGGAGAAAAGCAAACACTTCAGGCACAAATCTCCATTCTTTCTTCCTATGGCGGCTAAGCAAGACAGGAAAATACAGTCTGCCTGAAATCTGACTTACATTTTTTACCCTGTCTTATATCATAGTTCCTGTTTGCTTCTCCCTCCCCAGGGCTGAGAGACCTTTATAAGCAGGCATGTTGTACACATATCCCCACAAAGTGTTTTGGGGGAAATTATTTTTGATTTTCAATATCCCTTGATGGCAGGATTGAAAAATAGTTTTATCCAAATCAGTAAAGGTCTTAAAATTTTGCTGTGAGGGTATCACGTATATTTCTCCTACTGGCTAAGCCAGGGATATGTCTCTTCAGGATTTGCCTGACTCTGATGACAAAATGACATATTGGAAAAAGACATGAAAAGCTATTGCATATTGACTGCAGGCTGAGTCCCGAACCTGATGAAACAGCTAAAAATCCCACTCCAGGATTTGGTGATTCTCAAAGAAGTTGGGCGATCAGGGTATGGAGGAGAGGTTGAGATTTGCTCTGATTAATTTGCCCACTTGAGGGTCCTAGTCAGTGGCATAGGCTCTAGTTGGTGGCCTGTCACTAATGTCCTGCAAGGTTCAATACTAGGCCCTTTACTGTTTAACTTATTCAGTAATGGCTTGAATACGGTAGATGTCTCCTCAGCACGCCTGCTGACACTGCAAAACTGGGAGGAGTGACCCAGAGGACTGGAGCCCCAGAGGGCTGTGCAGCTTTTCTGAAGGACCTCAATAGGTTGAAGAGATGGGCAAAGAACTGTATGAAATTCTACAAAGGCTAATTCAGGATCCCACCCTTGGGGAAGAATAACCCACACCACTACAGGCTGTGGGCTGACCTGCTGGAAAGCAGCTCTACAGAGAGCTGGGTTTCCTGGTAGACAACAAGCTGTCCATGAGGCCTTCCTTGTGGCCAAGAAAGCCAATTGTATCTTGAGGTGCGTTAGGAACAACATTGCCAGAAGGCTGAGGGAGGTGGTCTTGCCACTCTACTCAGCCCTAGTGAGGCCACATCTACTATGTCCAGTTCTGGACTCCTTAGTACAAGAGATGTGGAGCTCCTGGAACAGGTCCAGTGGAGGGCCACAAAGATGATTAAGGGACTAGAGCAGCTCTTACATGGAAATGCTGAGGGAGCTGGGCCTGTTCAGCCTGGAGAAGAGGTGACTGAGAGGGGACCTTCTCAGTGCCTGTAAGTATCTGAAGGGAGAGTGTCAAGAGGATGGAGCTAGGCTCTTCTCAGAGGCACCAAGCAACAGGACAAGAGTCAAATGGCAGAAGCTGAACATGAGGAATAACTTCTATACTGCGTGGGTGACGGCATACTGGAACTGATTGCCCAGAGAGGTTGTACAGTCTCCTTGACTAGAGATATTCAAGAACTGTATAGATGCAGTCTTAAGCAATGTGCTTTAGGATAACCCCACTTGAACAGGAGGTTGGGCCGGATGAGCACTGTGATCTCTTTCAACCTTACCCATTCTGTGGTTCTGTGATACTTGCAAGTTTAAAGTAGGACCCTTGGCTTTCTGTATAGTCAATGGACTACACAGATCACCTGCTGAAGAAGACAAGGCTGGATCATGTGGAGCTGATGCAAATTAGAAACTGAAACATTTATTATTTATTAACTCAAGCCTTGAAAATAAACTTGATGGTTAGGTGAGCAAAAAGCTGTCTTCCATTGTGGTATTTACCAGTGATATCATGTGTTTCAGCCTGGAGGATGTACACAAATTCCATTCTCCTCCAAGTTATTTGCAAACTTTGGCAGAGGATGCAATGAATTGCTGTGCCATCAGTGAATGCAGATTTCAAAATGATTGAGAGCAAGCAAAATCTTCCAAGGGGATGTTTGTGGGCATTACCATGCTCCCACTTGCATAATCAGGAAGAAAAACATGAATAAACAGCAGTGTAAACACTAGGAAATTTTGTTTGCAAGAATATTTATGGTCTACTTGCCACAGGCATTGTTGATGGTGATAGCAATATTGCACGAATAGCAGAGGGTGAACCAAGTGAGTGAGATTATTTCTTCACTACATTACAGGCAGGAATTACAGAAAATAAAACCACAGGAAAGGTGAACATCAACATAGATATTTTTTTATTTGTGACTTTTCAAAATCTGCTTTTGAAGGAAAAAAAGTAGTTTTAAATTATAAGAGGCCATTCCTCATCTTAGAGCTCCACTGTCAACCCAATGGAATGTGTGAGGCATTTTTATTCTTCTGCTTTCAAATAACATACCACTATAATGAATCTAAGCAGGGAAATTGTTTCTCGTTTTTCTCAGAAGCTTTGAAAATTAAACGTCTAAACCAAAAATATCCTTACTCTTCAGAGATGCTAAAAGTCGAAAGTAAGTTCAGCTGTAGCCATTGATTCCACATAACTGCTCCTACAGGTAAGAATAGAATATCATATTAGTAGTACACTTCTAGAATAATGGTGCGGTGATATTTTTAACTATTTTCCACACATTTCATGATGACATAAAGAAGCTGCTGTTGGCATAGCAAACAGTGTGTATAGAAATGTGACCAGCTTTTTGCCTAAGGAGGCAAGCTAATAATGAAAAACATAGGTACACTTAAGCCAAGACTTTCAAATAAGGATGATAAACTTTTATGGTTCTGATTTGGGTACTTATCTTCATAGAATTCCATGTCAGATTTTCTGGACTACTGATCATGTCCACCTACACAAAAGTTAAGAATATTCTTTCCAGAAATGGAATGGCCATTTTATCAGCTGAAATTGATGCATCTGAAATTGGAACACACCTTTGAAAATCAAGCTCCCAGGCTTTTCTCTTAAAGTGATACTGCCAAGACTGAGTGTAATCAAAAATCACTGCGAAAACCTCTTTTACTTAGTAGCAGAGCTGTTTTCTCTAGTGATATGTGGTGGTTTAAGCACCA
>VXBA01005483.1:0-154654 GCA_013399895.1 Serilophus lunatus
TCCCTCCTTTTACCATTAACATATTTACAGAAAGACTTTTTATTATCCTTAACAGAGGCGACCAATTTTAGCTCAATCTGGGCCTTCACTTCCCTAATTCTTTTTGTACATGACCTAACAACATCTTTAAACATCGCCTGGGACACCTTTCCTTCTTTCCAAAGTCAATACATCCTCTTCTTTTTCCTTAATTCATTCAGAAGCTCCTTACCCATCCAGCCCGGCCGTCTGCCCCTATGGCTCATCTTAGGGCACACTGGGACAGCCTGTTCCTGTGCCTTCAAGATCTCAGTCTTGAAGTACATCCACCCTTCCCAGACACTCCCCACTTGGAGTATGTGCTGCCTGTGATGGTGATCAGTAAGAGATCTCTAATGTTCCTTATCTCAACTCATGAAGCCCTTTGCCATATTTTCTCCCCTCTGCCCATTTGCAAGGGGTAGTGAGACAATGGCTTCAGTGGGTACCAGGCATCCAGACAGGGTGAAACCACTACAGACTGCAAAATAAACTGTCTAGATAAACTATACAGAGCATTCCAGAAGACAAGGATTTAATCAGAAATCAAGCAGTATATATGCCCTTTGAATTTAATAATGGGAAACTGTCAGTGCAGACTGAAAATCTCCCGTTAGATTTTACCTTAGTTACTAGTCTGTTAGAAGAATATGAAATATGATCTTAAAAATCCCTGTAACCAATTGACTACATGTGTCAACTTGGCTTGAAAGATTAACTAAATTATGTAGAAAGGGGGAAACAGAGCTGGTAGGATTGCAGGATTTAAAACTCTTTGATGTACGTTTCTTAAGTGCTGAGATAGGGCACTTGAAACCACATATAATACTATGAAAATGTGCTTTGAAATGCTTTGAAAATATACAGTGCTACATAACTGCTATTACAATTACTGTATCTAAAATGTGCATGCAGACATCATCTTTGAATGGGGAGTGTTATGAAATCCTTGACCAGGCTGGAAGTTATCTCAAAGAAGAGTTTTGAAAGGATATTTTCTTACATGTTTTAAGTTCCTGTTATTATAGGACTAATAAATCACATCAAAGTTAGTGGAAAATAAGCTTGTGTTGAAAACCTAGCACTTGCCTATTTTTCTAAATTGGCACCTATGTGCCAGTTTCTTCCTAGCTAATAACCTCCACTTTTCTCCAGTTCCTAGGTTAATGAGGATAAATTCAGAGGTATTAGACATCACATGTGACTTACAGTCCTCAAATCCATTGAAATTATGACCTAAAAGAGCCTCATCATGTGTTCTCGAAGTTTGGAGATGCTCAAAATTACCAGCTGACTCTTTATCTTCTCTTCATAATTTTCTGGGCATCAGGAAACATACATATTCTCCTTACTCAGAGCTGCCCCATTCGAAGAATTTTAAGGTCTCTGTTCTCTTTAAGCTGATGGGACTCTAAAAAATAGGTATTCTCTTACATTTACAATGAGTCCGCATAGAATTCCTACCTTCCAGCCTTTTTTTATAATCAACACAGAGAGTGAGGGAATGTTAAGCTACCATTCATCTGGAGCATGAAAAAGTGTCTTTAGAACTGAACCACAGGACATAAAAGAGAGCATTTAACTCTGGAGATTATGAAAGGAGATCAGTGTGACTGAACAACTGTGCACACCAACATTTCAGCAGGTGCTTCCCATCTTCTTATCTAAGGCACTTTGGATACCAATATCATTGAAACAACTTGTAGATACTTCATACACAAAGAGCAGATTTCTTAAGACAGTAGATTTGATAGTGACAGCAATTCTACTTGCAACTGTTAGGCTTCAGTTACCCTAGTTTTGAGGAGAGAGACGAGAAGTACAAATGTAAAATTCACATAATGTGAGGAAAGTCTGAAATACTGAATACGAGAATTTACATTGCAGGGAAAATTTTTGAAAATATTTATGGATCTGTAAAATTTCACTCAAAAGAAAAGTCTAAGTGATGAGATTATTGCCCCTCTGAAATAATTTCATTATGACTAGACCACATCACATTCTTCAGACATTCTTGAAAGTCCATTAATTTTTTTTATTTTCAAATCAAAATATTTGTCTCAGAGCCTGAAATGCAACAGAAAATTTTCTGCTTGTTGCATCTCAGGCTATCAGTAGCTATAAAATTATGTTCAAAGAAATTTCTGCTAAGTCAGGCATTAAGGGAAACAGTAATATAAGGGCAAGTTTTAAAATATTTCTTCCAAAGTATTTTTAAAGCCAGATCAGAAGAAATTTTTAGCAAGAGAATAACATCGCAATTTCATCAGGAAACAAAGTGTGCCATCTTAATTTGATCTTGAGACACTCTATTTTGTTGACTGACTGGCTATTTCTTTCTATTGAAAAGCAGGTATACAACCTAGGGTAAAGAAACAACCAATTAATAGTAAATCTACAAATGAATCTCTATACTAGAGTGATAAAGCGCCATAATGAGCAAAACCTCTTATTTTAAGTAAAAATTGACAAATATTTTGCTCTACAGAAACAGAGCAGAGGAAGTTTAAGGGAAAAACATCTTTGATATAGTATGATTTAAAGAGTGCTCACAAACCCAGGGACCAGTGGCGTTTCCTGTTACACTAGCAAAATTCTATTTAACAGAGGTGAACCTGGATTTGCTTGCTATTGTTCAAGCTAGACATCACGACACAGAGAACATGAGTTTTGAAAGTCTCCCCAGAGACCTACCAACAAGGCTGGATTTTCAGAAATTGCATCATCAGAAACTTGAAGGTGTCTCAATGCATACATTCAGGTGAAACCTTTCTGAAGACTTCAGGGCTGAGAGTGGGATCTTCAGAGGGACAATATGCTGCTTAGAACAAGAGTTACTTTTATTATAAACAGTAGCAAACCATCACTGCACACTTCATCTTTATTTTTAAAATTAAGAATCTGACACTCAGTTAGGGTAAATGAGTTCACTTACAGGAGGTCAAAGTAATACTTTCTTTGCTACTATCCACTTACACCACTTTTCAGAAGAATGTCTGTAACTTACTAAAACTGCCATTACACTCTTACCCAAATCCAGTCTAATCTGGCTCTTTTCCACTTTAACTACTGACACGATAACAAAGCCTCATGTTCCCCAGATTTTGTTTTGGTAGGGATTTTTTTGCCACTGAATTCAAATACAAGAAAAGGAATTATAGACCACAAAACTTCTTTTATGAGGAAAAAAGAGGCTAAAATCACTTCCTATTTCAAAGGGATTCTTCATGGGTTTTTTCCCATCATATCAATACTTTGAAAATATACAAGCCTATATAGCTGCTGTTGCAATTGCTGTATCTAAAAGTAAGCTATTCAGGTAGCATAGAAAAACTCATATAGAAAATAAAACATAAATCACAATATCCTAGATCTATAAAAAACACACTGTCAAATGTTTTTATGAACTTGTTTCACAAAATACCTACATATAATCACAATACACAGAAGCCAACTAAGTCAGCACATTAATACTCCCCTTCAAAAAATCTGATGAGTCAATAATATTCACTATAAATCTCATATTTCCTAGATGTGCTATCATTGCTACATTTTCCTAAGTTATAATTCAGTGACATATTTTGCATTTTTTGTTTCAGTTAACTAGGATTCTATATATATGCAACAATGGCAAAAAATAGATTAATAGAAAAGTGTCACTAATATACCCACAACAGATGGATGGCTATTATATTGCTTGGTGAACTCTTCCTATGTAAAAAATAGCAGACAGGTATAAACTAACATGAGCAGATTTATTACTATTGAGTGTAGGCATTAGCTGATAACTACATTTATTTATACCTCTAGGTTTTCAGCATATAAAGAGAAAACTGACTTGCTGCTTGCAGATGCACCTTTAGATTCTATGTTCTCCTTTTTTTGTTCTGGAACAAATGAAAGAATATAGTACTAACAAAAATTCAAAAGAAGAAAGCATTACATTGTAGATACCTCTTTAAATGTTCAAAGACGAGAAATTATTAGTAATTAGGAATTAGAAGCATTTAAATAATTACACTGAAGTAAAAAAATCAAAACTTTTGATTTTTTTCAACCTTTGAAGGCACTAGTTAACCTCATTCTCTAAAATTAAAATATGGCTTTCATGTAATTAAAAAGTATCTGTGATAATTTCCCTTTTATTTTTACATCTTCAGCCTACACATACATAGACTGCATTCTCCTATGGAATTATAAACGCGAGAAAAAGCAAGGCAAACCGAAAATCTAATAAATACTGCCTGCCTTGAAAGAGAAAATCAAAGCAAAATTCAGTAGCTGATTAACACTTTCCCCTATTGCTTAAAAAGCAAGAGTAAAAAAGAAAACAAGCACTCCGTTTTCTCATGTGATTCCATCAGTAAGCCTCTCAAGGGGAAAGGATATTCAGGAATTCTCAGAATTCCTGAAGTATTAAGCTGCTTTACTTTACATCCAAGAACACCACATAATAGTGTTAAAAAGTTTCCTGAGTCTTGACAGGCAGGTTTACATGTGAGTTAAACTGCTATGGCTTTCATTTCTTGCTTTTCACATATCAAATGGAGATTAATTAATTAATTATCAATCTCCTTAATGGTGCTAAAATATGTTTAGAAATAATATCTGAAAGTATCCGATAGAAGAAAACAGCAAGGATGCTTCTGTTCAGTGTTTTTTTTCTTTTGCAATGTAAAAATGCTTGCCATAAAGACTTAGGAGCTACTTCAACTTATGAAAATATTGGTGAAATGCTGTTTGGTTTGACTTTTAAATTTGCTTGAAGATACTGAAAAGTTCTTTGTTTCAGTGGCATTAATTTTCATTTTAACTTTAAATTCCCATACCTTTATAATTCCATTACATCTCTTTCTCTTTCCAGGAAGGCTTATCTTTACCTCCCTTTTACAGACTGTCTCCACCTGCTTACAAATATTTAACAGTAATTAATAGCCACAAGAAGGCCAGGTACCTTCCTTTCTGCAGAAAGCATGCAAATGTGCAAAACATACCTGCCCTTTGAGACGTTCTTCACCAAAAAGGCTTTTTGAGCATGATAAATAAACTAAGATCAGAAATGTTCTGCTGAAATCTCACACAAAGAGCTATGATATTTGCAGCATGCTTCATTATCGTATTCATTATTACCTTTCTCAGGGTTCATGGGGTTGAAAGTGGCATTTCTAACTGACCAATGAAACCAGCAGAGATGAATGGAAAGGAAGGAATCCATCGAACTTTTTGTCATATCGTGCTAAAACAGCATTCCTTCCCTTGTTTCACCAGCCCCCACTCAGTGGGGCTAAGAAGTTTCTACACTTCACTGTTCAAAGCCCAGAAGATGATCAAGACAAAGCCCTCCCTGAACCTTCTCAACATTTTCCTCACTGCAAGTCAGAAGGGCAGATTTATTTGTTGCCAGACAAGCTATTTCTCCTCATTTTCAGGAACCTCCTTCTTAAAATAAGGGGGGCGTGGGGGAGGGGGGGGTAGGGAGAGGAGAGGAAGATGGAAACCATAACCATTTTCCTAACATTTAACAAATCCCTGTTTTTAACACAGACCTCTCCAGAACTATACTGTCCTTGTAGGTCAGTTGACAAGGTCAAGGAGCTGTGAAGAGTTAAAAGAAGGTCAGAGACACCATTAACAAGGAAAACTGAATGAAAGGGGAACTGTCACAGAGCAGGAGGGTCTAACTAACAGCACAAGTGATGTTCATGACTATCATTTTGAAAGTTCATGCAATGAGCAGTCGGCATCATGGGTAGTGAAAAGCATCTTCCATGAGATAAGTACACAGCAGGCGAGGCACACTTCAGTCCATAAAATACCTACATGAATGCCCATGATGAGGCAGCATCTGGCCCTCAGAGTACATTACTGTGGTTGTGTAAGATAATTTAAGTGCTTCACAACATAGGCACATCACGGGCATGATATCATGGCACCAACTGGAATCCCTTACACAAGAGACCACCCCAGTAGGGAGATCACCACCCCGGGACCATACACTTCACTAAGGGGCTGAAATGGAAGTTGTTAGATGGATAACACAAATGAAAGAAAAAATTAAAAGGATACAATTTAGAGAGAGTTTCATATGACAACAGATGGTGATTGCACAATTTCAATCCTACTTGACTCTTGTGGATATATCATTTCTCTATTGCTCCATTTGCCATGTAAATAAAGAATAAAGGAAGAAATTTAAATACTTGCTTTGATTGCATTTTTTTTTTTTTTGGTATTGAAATGGCTGATTTTCATAATTTTATACTTCAGTTGACTCACTATTCATTATGAAATAATGAGTTACACAAAACATACGTTTCTGCAATGATCTATTAAGACACATGCTTGGGGCTAACTATAAAACCACCTTTCTGTTTAGAAGGCTTTGGCATACTTAAAGTTGAATACTTTCTTCTAAATTGTTTATTAATGCATCCCATATACACACAATCACACAGATTAAAAAGTCATGTCTCCATTCTTTCCCCATACCCTCTCTACAGAAAAATCTACAACATGTCCTTGAAGAGACAGTATGTATACCATCTTACACTAGATAATTTCAAATTACCATCTCTATATAGACATGCATACAGGCATCACTTCCAAGAAAACTTGTTATGTATGTTCTGGTATAATATTTGTAATTCTAAAAAAGTATTTCTTTTTATATGAAACAATTTTCTCTCTCTGCTTCTAGTGTTTTAGGAGAGATCCCATAGTTAAAAGAAAAAAAAGCAAAGAAAGAAATTATGCTCGCTGATTTGAAGTTATTAAAGAACACTGACTATGATGGGCCCATAATTTTACCTACTAGGGAGTTCCTATGTACCTTCTGCAACTCACACAGCCAAAAGTAGTTTTCCCACCTAGCAACTGATATCATAACATGGAAAAAAGTCTGATAATTGATTATGAGGAAGAAAGAGATAGGAAACTGCACAATTTTCTTCACCTCCTTCTGATAATGTGAAAGATCAGAATCTGCTGGCTCTCAGCTGTGCTTCAGCAGGGAAGGGCGCATTCACCATCCCCTCACCTTGGACATCAGCTCAAAGCCACAGTTTATTTTTAAACACTTTAATAATAGAAGGCTGAAATAACCTTCTGAGGTCTCAATGGGTCAGATGCAGCATGCACATCTGACAGCATGATAACTCACACTGCCTGCACAGCTAGAGATACTTTGAAATAAACTCATTGAAGTCACCAGGCAAGTGTTAGGTGCATTTTGAAGGCAACCCCTCGGGCCGCTTCTCCTCTGCCCAAAACACCAGCTCAGTGAGCGGGCTCTGAAGCAGCTGCAGCCAAAGCACGGTGACTACTAACGGCAGACAGAAAAAGCCATTACAAGAAAGAGGGGAAGAAGAAAATCTCAGAAGTCTCGAGCATGGAGAAATGCTAAAGGAGAAACACAAACTGGCTTTAAGTTACATTATTTCCTCTCATAAAGCACAAGCAGAGCAGGTACCACTGACTGCAAAAGGAAAAACTACAAGAAAAAAACTAATTATATCATTGATAATAACATGGTTTGCACAAGATGACCCTACATATTCTGTGAGCATAGGAAGGGTTGCTAAAACAAAATCTGTATTTACAGCCACAAAGAAGGACAATTCAGACTTGGGGCTCCTCGGCTGTTATATAAAGCACTTTCAAAGCAGTTAACTTACAACCAGTTCTCTCTGTAGTGGAAAAGGCATTATCAAGGAATCATTCTCTCCATGTACCGCATATGGTTCCTCAGAAAATGATCCTCTGAATTTGCCTGTTTTCCTGAGATGCACTGTTTTTCTGACTTAAATTTCCCCAGCTCACACACTTTTTAAGTTATACATTTCCAAACCAAATTCACAGCCCAGCTGCACAAAGATTTGTGGCAAAGTTGCAGACAGCAAAGCAGGAGGGAAAATGTTGGGTCCATGACAAAACAGGACTGCCAGAGGCCAGTATCACACATGTGGCTTTGTCTGATAAAAACTTGGCTGTGGCTGGTTAATGAAATGGTTGAATTCGGGTGATGAAATCTCTCTTCTCCCACCCCAAGCCTTAGTTGCTAAAGGTGGCAAATAACAGCGACCTCAGGGCAAACAGGAGTTGCTGCATTAGGAACCTGCTCCTCTCTCACTGAAGCCAATTTGTATAATCTCTGTGGTTTTCCACAGCAACAGACGTCCTGAAATATCCAGTGACAATAAAAAACTGCTCAGCCATATTTCAGCAGTATTTACTAGAATAATCAATCTGCCACAGAATGATTACTATCCCTTGTGCAAAATATTGAGCATGTTACATTCCCTGTATGTAAATTGGATGTAGATATATTTGCCCCTACAACAAGCACCTACAGTCAGTGAAAAATAGTAATTGTCAAAAGGAATATGATAGATCAGGGTTCATAAACAAATGCAACCAGACTCTTCTTCCCACCAGGATAAATCAGGATTTTGATCAGGAGTCACAGAGGTCTTAGTTCTGACTTAATACAGTGAAAGCATCATTATCTTGTCAAGCTCTAACCTGAAAAGACAGAAGGACAGAAAGTCGCAAATAAAATCACGCTGAAAACTGTACAGGGCATCACATGGAAATTTACAAACACCAATTATATTTCCCACTGCTTCATGCAAGGTATCTTTTGTTAGGTCTAGATGTGGGGAGATAACGAATACTCACACAGCTCTTCTGGGATTCACTGCTTGCTGTCAACACTCAACACATTCAAAATGGAAGCCTTCAAATGGGAAATGGACAGCCAAGCCACTCACTACTTCCAGCACCTAAGGTAACACCTTAGAGGTTGTTGACTCCTCTTAGGTAGAGTCAACTGGACAATAGGAGACACGACAAAGGAAAGGAAGATTATATTTTTCCTTGCTAATCAAATTCAGTAAGGCCTCAAACTGACTTTTCATTGATGAATAAAGAGGGAATATTTTAAAAATCTAGCTCAAACAGCTTTTTTCCAGCAATGGAAAGTGACAGCATATGCCCACACATAATCACATGGGAAATAATAATAGTACGTCCCAGTGCACTGCATAGCATAAGAAAGTCAACTGCCCAAGGGATATGACAAGAATGATTTATTGTACAGAGTTCTCTTTCCATGTGTCACTGCCTGATTTCTTCAATGGAATCACCAAAACCTTAATGTAAAAATAGCTATAGTTTCGTTCTATTACATTATCTTTTGTCTTTGAAAGTAACTTAAAAAGGAAGACGTTTAAAAATACTTTGCTTCTAACTTATATTCACACACGTAAGCAGATAAAATGTTTAGATTCTACTGAAAATACCAGTATTTTTATTTGAAAAACACATTGCTAATTTCCAAACTAATGGGTAACTCTTCCTGTAGATGTTATCTCATATAACTTTCTGTCGCGGTACCGTCCAGCTTTTGCAATGTGATTGTTCAGCTTCTGTGTACAAAATATACTATTTCAAACCAGTCAAATGTATAGATAATGCATCCACACATAGTAGTTACAAAGCTGTTACCTTCTCCTCACAAGACTACTCTTTTCTTACTATCTTCTTTTACTTCTTCGTTTTCTACATCCTCTGCTGGAACTTGCCTGGAAAGTTTAAAGTAATCAGCATCTACTGGTTAAGGAACTGAAAAACAGACATGATTAGTGGTATCGTCTGGCTTTCCTTATAAGAATTGCCTCTGGAAGGGGGTTGCTAGTCAGAACTTTGACAAAGAATTAGCAACACTATGTGCAATATGCGCTTCATCCAATGGACAGAAGCAAGATGCTTATAAAACAATGTTACTTTTTTTAGTTGTCTGACAGATGAGTGTATATTGTGTTTTCAAATGTCCAGTAGTAGCAACAGTTAAGGCAAAGGCAGTGTTCCTGGAAAGGGTTCTAACTATTCCCATTACATCTTCTGGGTTCTACCAGCCACCAAAGCTCTCAATGACACAATCTTGCTTCTCATTTCTAGACTTAGTGAAATTTAGAAAAACATACATGATCTTATCAGATTTCCAGGTGACTTTTGAAGACCAGTTAGTTTTAACTTTGGCCTTGCAAAAGTTGGGAAAAATTAAGAAAAGCACTATGAAGCAAGACTACCCATTGCATAAAAATTATTATATGGTACATCGTAATGGTGAACCAAGATATCATGCAACAAGACAAAGTTCATCTTAACATGCTCAAGAGGGTCTGTATGAAACACATCTAGTGGTAGCATTGAACGGCATAGATGACAAATGCACTGAACAGCTTTGTTTTCACTGATTTTCTTTTTACTGTAAGAGGAAATGAGGAGAGAAAATACACAAAGATTCATAAAATGGCATAACGTTGATCACATTTTGACCTAGTCATTATAGATTGAGAGAAATGTTCAATTCTTAAAACAACACAGCATTTTTAAACAGGATGAATTTTGTATTCTTGTTGATGATCTGCTTATATAGTGCCAGAGATACAAGCAAACAATTACTATTGTTTCCTTGATAGGGTCACAATTGTGATCAAAGGAGTTCTTGGTCAAAAGGCAACAGAAAATCTGATGAGACAAGATGCACATGTTAAGTATGTGTCCAAATCAAGAGGAAAGAGCAACAGTACTCCTTTATGAAGTGAGACAGGTAAACACAGCGAGTGCACAATGTATGCACCATAGCACAGATCATAGCTTATCACATGGGAGCTGGAGAGTTTCCTGATTCCCAGAACAGAATTTAAAGGCTTGTTCAGCAAGGGAGGAGGTGTGATGTACCAGAAAATCTAAAGGCAGAAACAACACAGCAAACAGAGAAAGATATCATCATGGCCTTATTCAGAGAAGCAGTGCAGAGACATTGCTCCTCGGATGTGAAACATATTGAAGAGTAGAAGTGAGAATTTCTACATAAGCACCTGCATCCAAAATACTTCTAACATTACTTTAACAATATATATGACACACTGTGATTCAGTAGTGACAGACTTATTTAAGCAGTAACAAGTACTTCCATTCTTTGTGCTAAAGCAATAAAAGAAATTAAAGATATAAACACTCATTCAGGCCTACTGATGAGCTAGAGTTGTGCAGGCAAGAGGATTTCATGTCTTCAGGGTTTTTCAGATTGCCTACAGAAAAAATACTGCATTCATTTTTCATCAACCAATTTGCATAAAGAACAAAAGCATAAAAAATAATCGTGCATTGTATTTTCAAAATGTTGTGGCCACAAGTCTCTCTTGCGAATTTCATAACCTGAGTCATTTTCCACCCATATTAGACAAACAATACAGGGATGATTATACAAATTGCATTAGACAAACTTCCAGAACAGCCTACATGTTCTGAGCTAATGCCTTTTAACTGCAGGCCTGCATCAGCACCTAGGAAAAGGAACCCAGCGGCAGATAATGACTGGGATATGTGTTAGGAGACAGCCCTCAAAAGTCACCTTGCCTCCTAGACAGCAGAAGCCAATATGAAGACAGTGAGAAAACCTTCCATGAGCCCCTTAAAAACATGTGAGATGCTGAGGCCAGCAGCAATAAATTTCTGCCAGGTTCCTGATGCTCTGCAGCCCCTCAACAATCAGTCTGAGGTATGCTTTGCCTTCTCTCCATATCCCCAAATAACCTGAAATGGCTACCTGAAAGCCTGAAAATAAAACAGATGCATGCTGCTCTCCTAAACATGCATACATCACAGAGATTATGACAAGGGCTAGCACTATAAATGTACAACAGTCAGGATGCAATCAGGCGCAGGTTTGCTTTATTCATAACAAGATTGTCACTACACCATGCAAATGCAAATCTATGATGAAGAGAGAGGTAGTCTGTGCAGCATTAGTTATGCTCAGTAAGTCATTTCCCCCCTTCTCAAGATCTTTTAAAAAGCTTGGAAGAGACATCTGTTTATCTTGCTATTTGACTGCTTCTAAGCCAACATTAAGGACATGTAAATAGTAATAAATATATATGCAGTAAATACTGCAGTTATGTGTTCCTCCAAATGCATTTATAAACTGTCACTGATTCAGTACAGAAGGCTTCAGAACCTACAACTCAACTACTACCAAGTTCTTTCTAACTACCAGGACTCATTCAAATACAAAGGTGTGTAAACCCAGATCACTACATGAATGGTTTCTAAGCTTCATATACAGTTTCTTTTTTTTTTTAATGTATACCTTTCTTGCATTTAGAGGGGCTTTTAATTTCCCAGATAAATATGAAATAATTTACTTAAGGAAGAAAATTAAGCCTGTATAAAAGTGACATTTCTTCAGACACAAGCAAATGTACAACACTTACAGTTTTACAACTCCTTCTATTACAAAGGAAGATGGAAATTAACATGTCATATTTGTACAGTGCACGTAGAAGTAAAAAGAAAAAATTTTTACGAAAGTGCTTGTAACATTTGTCTTATTCAGAAAAAGCAAAGTAAAGCCCTCCATGAGTTACTTAATGTACATCCTAATTGTATGAAATATGAAGATTCCTCTCTTCTGCTATTAACTCAGTTGTGGTAGTACTGAGCCTTCAATTGCGATGAAAGCAGAATTTCACAAACACTGAAGCAACAAGTCCCTGCCCAATAGAGTTTCTGGCAGAATTTGAATCCAGGGAATCAGTAATACCTTAATTGCTTTAAATTTTTCGATGACTATGTCTATTTGATGAAAGCATGGAAGAAATTTCTGAAAAAGGTTAGAGAAAATGCTATTTAGTTACTTCACTGTAAGAATATAGCTTCACATGCAGTTATTTCAACTTGCATCAATCGGAAAGTCAACAAGCAATTTTCACAGAGCATGATTTGCAGGGATAGTTGAATCATTTTACATTGCAGCAATTTGTCTGTTAAACCGTGTATCTTTATGCTTAAAAGGTACATGATACCTACAACTCAAGATAGAATGGAAGTAGATTGCATGGATTATTTGAAAATAGAACAGTTACATAGCACGTGATTCTTTCTGTAGCTCTAAAATACATTAAAATTACATATGTAAATACACATAATATTTAAGTGTTATAAATAAATGTACACATTATATATGACCACTCATTGATAAAGACAGCATTCCTTGCAGTTTTAATGAAATAACACATTCATAAACAGAAATGTGGGTTTTCCATCCTCATTCTGAAAATATTCTTTGAACTTGTTTACCTGAAGGTTGGCACTGTGAGAACTTGCCCAGCTACTTAAAAGTCAGCTTTCTCTGCAGTTAGGTAAACCAAGGCTTTACATAGTGCTCTAACCAACAAGTCCTGCCAACCAGTTCCCTCCTTTCCAATCTTAGACATCACCAATCAAATGATACTAGAAGAGTAAATCTGGAAAAAATTACTCTCTCCTTTAGCCTTATGGCTTATTTTACATGGAATGCAAAAAGAGGACAATGAGCATATCGGCATTAGGCAGGCATTAATGACTAAATGTAGATGCCCTATCAAAGATATTTAAATCTATGTTCCATTTAGTGAAGAGAAATAATCATTCTTAAAAGGCATCTTTGGGCATCTCAGCCCAAAGTAAAGATTTTCTTCTGCCATTGCAAACTGGTTCTGGAATATGGAAACTTTGAAAAACTTGGTTCTACAGAGAAAAGCTAGGAGAAGTGGGAAGATTTGCTGGAGATGCCCTCCTCTGTATGTGAAAGGTACATAAAGACAAGTGCAAGAAGAAGTAGACATGAAAGAATGAACTAAAGCAGTTCCTGGGAAAAAAAATCACAAATAACCTCATACCCACTGGGAAGGGCAAAGCACAATCTAGGTCCAGTGTGGTTTAACTTCAGCAGCTATAGAGTTTCTTCTCTGTCCCTCAAAGGAAAATGCACTACAAATACCAATAACCACCAAGCAACATACCTACTAGAAGGAACTGACAGTTATATGGGCGATGGAGAATTTGGATGTGATAGCATTTCCTTTAATTTTTTAGTAGATGAATCTTCTGGGGCTTACTGTGTTCCAGACAGGAGCAGACAAGTGCAACAAGGAGGATAATATCACAACTATTCTCCCATCAAGTAATAAACACAGGAACTGTTTCGCCTTTTCATCCTCCCTTGGGACTACTCTATACAGCTATATCTGAGTGATAGGCACTTTGGGTGCTGACATTAATATTAGCTTTCTTATTTTTATGAACTGTGTTCCTATGAGATGCTCATATTCAATTTTTACGATAAATTGCAACTTCTGTTCTTTCACTTTTTTGTGAATTCTGCAATTTTGTATAATTTTGTGAATTGAACTGGTGCCACAACCTTCAGTGCTTGAACTTTTCCCAAGCCAATGAGCTAACCAGCTTTCATTTGGAAGCCTCACTGCTTGATGTGAGTTCAAAGAAAACAAAAATCAATGAGTCGTTTTAATAACGCACTAGTTTTAAGAATTAATTTACTGAAACTTTTGACTTTATTTATTTAGCACAACCAATGGAGGCAGTAACATAGGCAGATATCATGCATTACAATTCAGGGTGAAATACTCAAAATCAATAGGCAAGCATGGAATGGTTTCCACACTGATTTATTAGTCTGCAAATAAATGACTGATGGTCAATTATAGTTTTCTTATTGTACATGAAGAGGGGAAATACACATAAGAGATCAGAGATCTAGTTTAGTTTCTGGCTGGTTACACCACATGGCTATTTCAAAAAGAAGCAGAAAATACTTGATGTTAACACATCAACACTGTTCTGATTTTTCCACAGCACATGTTTTATACTGGAGCAAAAGAGGAAATTATTTGCTCATTCCTGCAATATTTTGCCTAGAGATTTAAAAGCATTGTCACTAAACTCAACTAAGTTTACTCAGACTACGAGTATTTTCTTAATATTTTTTCTCTTTGGACAAGGAAGGAAGTTTGACCCATGGAAACTTCATGTTCCTAATGCCTCCTACCAGGAACATCAACAGAGTCAAAACAGGTATTTTAATGGGCTTTTCAAGCTGACTGATACTTGGTTTTGCAGTAGCACTTCATTCCAAAACACCAATTATTTTTCGAAAGGCATGAGATTGGATGAGCCTGCAGAGAAATAGACATACATGCTAATAAATCTTCAATGAGAAAATTCCTAAAAAATGCATCTTTAAGGTGTTTTCTAAGGAACAAAAGCAGTTGAAATGCAAATGATAAAGCCTGCAATCATACATTTTAACAGGTCTTTTCAATTTATTGTCAATGTTTAGATATTTAATGTGTAATCTCTCAGGGAATTTACCCAGTCTATAGGCTGATCTGAGGGAGAACTAAATATTTGTCATGACAGCCTTAGAAACATTAAAATGGTCATTCACACGTAACTTTTACAGCCCATTAAATGAAATCTACAGAAGAAAGTCACAGCTTCCACATATAGCCCAAGACCAAGCCTTGGAGGACAATACCTGCTAAAAGCAGCACTACCCTGCCCATCCTTGTTTTCTTGTTAGAAAGATTTTCTAGCAGAAATACCCAGCCATTCTGTATTTTTGCTTTAAGCTCAGATTTCCACAGGCCACATCTCACTCTGAGTCTAACTTAGCCAAGGGTTACTTTCCTTGAGTTTTAGTCAGTCTTTAGCTATTTACCACAAGGATTTCAAGCAGCATCTCTCCTCCAGCACTTGCTGTCCTTCTGTAGTGTAGACATTTGCTCAAGGGACTCGAAGAGAGCCCTCAGCATCCCTTTTGCAGTAAACTGCAGTTCAGCTCAGAAAAGTTCCATAAAAGTAAAACCTAATTAAAACTTTTTTCAAAAGAAAAGGCCCTAGTTTGGTTTATAGGATAACAGTGTTTTAAAGAATCCTCTTATCTGCATAAAAACCTCTTCTACATCGTGTGGTCAAACTTGGAGCAGGTAATTTTTTTTGACCTCATGGGTCCAGGATTTTGATTCAACTTGTCCTAAAACTGTGGTCAAAGTCCAGATACAAAACAGTTCTCTCCCTTTCTTCACCAGAAAGTTTCCTCAAGAAGAAAAGCCAGGTAGGTGAAGCTTGAAGTCCTGCGAGGATCTGATAGATCCAGGATCTCTTCAGGCAGAAATTCTTCAGTCTCAATACAGCATGAGGCATCACCCACCTCTACAGGAAGACTGATTTAAATCTTGCTCACAATTGTAATTACTGTACTCCCAACACACAGTCCCACCATTTTTTTCCTCTGCAGAAGCAATTTCAGCTTCTGTAGAATCCTAATGTGCATAAATTTTAAAAGTGTTTTGTGTTCTTACCAAGAAAATAAAGAAGTAAACCTGCTGAAAGGCTCCCACTACAAAAAAAAAAAAAAGTTACCAAAACAAAAATCAAGGATTTTGGTAGTTCTTTGCAGTACCCATCCAGAAGTGCAGTAGTGTTACAGCTACCCTAGGAGCATCCATGGTCTGTAATGTTGTACTTTATGTGAACAATGCAGTTACAAGAGAAGAAATAGAAAATAAATAAATAAAGATGAAAGGAAGTGTCTGAAAAGACAGCAGAAGCTGGAATGAGTATCAGGGAACCAAGGATCTAGCAGATAGCCAGTGGAGAGAACAGGCAGCTGAGAAGCAATGGGAAAAAAGCTGCATACAGGCTTCATTTTGAATGAGCAAGGTCTGCACCTCAGGTAGAAAACACGTCAGGTTCTTCCAGCCAAGGAGTCATGCACACACCTGAGTGATTGGCCTTCTAGCTAGATAGGTCTGCAGTTAGGGTTGCACTGGGGAACAGGATGGAATTGGGTCAAAGAGCCTGAAGTACCTCAACAGCCAAGCTCAAATGAGAACAAAAGTAGAAAAGGAGATCCTAAAGGTTGTATTTTTCACCATATAAATCCACACAGGGCTAGTGTATACCCTTGGTTTGAATATAGGCCTGGTTGGGCATAATACAGGGAAAAACTTGGTATATTAGGAGAAGCCCAAATACTTTTGCCAAATATTATTCTTAACTAGAAATGCCTTCATAACAGCAATACACTAGACAAGGAAGGCCAGATGAGGAACCAGTAGTAGAATTACTCTTCTATAGCCTACAGAGAGGGATGGGTAACTGAGTAGAGTGATTCGTCTTATCCTATGGCAACTCTTTTCACTGACTGCAGTGAGAGTGCAAACACTAGCTAAACACAGACAAAAATGTTTCTATGGATTAGGCTTGGAAAAGTGAAGGGTTTACTCATTGACCATTTCCATCACCAGTTATTCTAAATCTATGCTGCCTTGTTACACACTTATTGCTGGCTGGAATCAGCATCTCAACAGTACAAAAAGTAGCACATACCAGTGACCCTTGTGCACAACACTGGACAACTTCTACCACTGAAAGAACAACTTGTGCATGGTCCTCAATCGTAAGTTATGCAAAATGACAAAATACGAGTTAAAAATCTACAAGAGAAATTTCCATTTTTCTTAATTATGTCTCTAACCTGTGTGTACATGCATCATCATCATCTTCACATATTACCAATATCACAAAGAAATTTAAAAGATGTTTTTTCATGTGACATTCCAATGAACATGCCTGCCTCTGCCAAATAAAGAAGTGTAGAGTTTCAGAGATAGCTCCTGGAAGTTGCAATGAGGGTAGAACATAAACTATGACAAGGTCTAAAGGACACATATTTTGTTTCCTGGGAAGAGCAATTAAAATCAGTAAGTTCTTCTGACCTTCATCTCCCTAATTAAGCATTGTTTTCCACTCAGGTGCAGTCTCTAATAACTAAGCCTGTTCATGCTTATCCTAGTGGTTAAGTACAACTTAACAACACCCCTGTATAGGACTCCACTGTGACCCTATTCAATATGAGCAGAGGACTTTCTCGGGGAAGATCTTTTTGAAAGATTTCATGCATTTCAGATGTACCATAAACAATTCACTTTGCTTACTAAGATGAATCTTCACCCTGGCGTATCCAGGAGATCTGGTAACACCCTTTAGAAGCCAAGTTGCTGGAACTTCAAAAATCCAGACAAATCTTTTTGCCCTATGAAGCTAAGAGAAATATGGTGAAATCACTGGTTCTCCAGCACCAGTAACAACCTAGTGTCATGTGTTGTTTGATCCATTAGGAACAAAAAGGAAGAAAGATAATTGGAAGTCCAGCTGTCTTTCAACCTCAGTGTGAACCTGTTAATGTAGCTCTGCATGAGTAGATGAAAGATGTTTTACAAGCCTGACATAAATGGCTAAGAATAATCCCACTCTCCTTAATAAAAAAAACTCTTGCATTCTATTTCCAATAGCTGTTAACCAGATAGCTGTCTCTTAATTTTTGTGTTTAAATAGTAGGGTGAAAGAACTTCATGAGAAAGCTGAAAATCTTCCCGATAGATTTCTTCTCAATTACTCCAGAGATACATCAAAAAATGTTACTACAGGCTACTGCCTATGAGTTTAGACTATCTTTCAGTTAATTTTCCATACTTATTCATACTAGATGGTGCACACAGTGTTTCAAATCTTTCTGCTTGGATAATCTTCTAAATTTTTAGGTAGAATGGTATAAAATCAGTGTAGTTTCCCCTACACTTCAGAACTACCATTTTTAAGGACAGGGTCTCTGCAAAGCATTTTAACTTGCATGATTTTCCACTTAAGTCATTGCTTTCAAATCAATATTAAAAAAATACTTATTTCTAGCTCATAAAAATTGTTCTAGTCAGAAATATATCTTTATGTGAAGACAAAGACTTTTATGTGCAAATAGTAGAGACTTTCTTCCAGGAAATATAACTGTCCAAATTCCCATTTTGAAAAGCCAACTTAAATTAATTTCTTACGATTCTTTTCCAAACTAAATATGAATTATTTTCAAGTCACTACTAAAAAGGACAGAAATAAACAATTTTAAAGCTCGAGTTTGAGTAATAATTTTTTCTTGTATGAATTTTTAAGACATTTCCCTCTTTTGGGCAGTTAGCTTTAAAGACGTAAGAAAGTAAATAATTTATTCCAACTAATTTTTACATAAATGAAACAAATGTCCACAGTTCTAAGAGTTGAAGGAACAAATACAAAGAAATACCACATATTTATTAAGTCAGAGAACTACATAAACCACAATCTCTAGCTTATTACTTATACTGTGAATCTAGTTGATTCTGATTCCATTGCAGTCAGCAACTTGGCTCTTTTTGCAATTAGGAGGCAATTCCTCTTATCTGGCCAGGACACTGAAATAGCTTTTGAAGTTGCAATGCAAAAACTGTTAGGAACCAACAAGCAAAGCATTGTTAAGACATTATTAAAACAAAAGCTAAGGAAAAGCATCAGATACACTTGATCAACTTTTCTTTTAAGAGTTGACAATGTAGAGACATAGTAAACCAGAGACATGTAAGAATGCCTTGTGAAGAATGGAGATTAGTGGCTCAACAGAGATCTAACACTCAAAATCAGATCTTTTCCTGAATTAAAAAAATATTGGCACATTCACTCTGATTGCTCCTAGGAGGCTGGGCTAAATCACTGTACTGATTCATTCCCATTCTACACATTGGAAGGGATGTGGATAGTTCAACTTAAAACTCATTGAAAGTCACAGCCAGGAACAAGGGAGGTATCCATTTTCATATAAGGGTAGAATATAGAATCATAGAATCATTTAGGTTGTAAAAGACCTCTATAATCATCAAGACCTACCATTAACCTAGTACTGCCAAGTCCACCACTAAACTATGTCCTCAAGTGCCACTTTTACACACCTTTTGAATACCTCCAGGGATCATGACTCAAACACTTCCCTGGTCAGCCTGTTCCAGTGCTTGACAACTCACTTCTTAAAAAAAATTTTCCTAATATCCAACTTAAACCTCCCTTGGCGCAACTTGAAGCCATTTTCTCCTGTCATATTGCTGGTTACCTGAGAGAAGAGATTGACCTCCACCTAGCTACAACCTCATTTCAGTTACTTGTAGAGACCAATAAGGTCTCTTCTGAACCTCTTTTTCTCCATGCTAGACAACCCCATCTCCCTTGGCCACTCCTCACCAGCTTAATTGCCCTTCTCTGGACATGCTCCAGCACCTCGAAGTCTCTCTTGTGTTGAGAGGCCCAAAACTGAACACAGGACTCAAGGCGTGTGCGGCCTCACAAGTGCTAAGTACAGAAGGCAAAAGGTGGAACAAATTTGGTTAATACTTCCTTTTGAAATCTACTCAGGGATTTTGTATTCAGAAGGCCTGCACTTTGAAATGTTGCTAATCCCTCTCTCTTATATAATACCTTGCAATGAAGTCCCCTGAGTTCTTGCAAACTTGAAAACAAATGTTAAAAGAGTTTCCTTTCTGGATCTCAAGAACTTCCTCCTTTCAGATATGCTTTACATATCTCTATTTCTTAGCATAGAAAAATCAGTCATTACAATAATATGTTAGGGATAAAATTTATTTTTATAAAATATACTGTGTTTATCTAACTCGATAAAAGCTTATCATTTAATTAGAAGAAGGTTAATCCTGGTACTTTCAGTATTTTTTTCTTAGATGAATAACTAATTTGGTTTCAGATTTTATTTTCTCTTTATTTGTTCGCAGGGAAGTTACTCATGGCAAAGCCATTATCTTCCTGATAGCTGATTTTCCACCAGAAAAATATACACAGTATTTAATTTTCTTTTCACTAAGGCAATAAATCCATAGAGACACTTTAGTTAGTAACATGCATCTCATTAATTCATTATTCACTTATTTTTAGCTGTTTGTTTCATTAGCACAGACTGGCTCTTACACATATCACCATGTGACAATAAATGTTCTAATCCAGAGTAAATAAAAACCAATGGTATGCTCAGTCTTAATGAGATGGATATTTTAAAACAAAGTTGTTTTCCAGTAGAAAAAAATTATTAATTGAAGACAGCTGTGTTGAAGACTATTTACTTTTCACCTTCCACTTTAATGTGAAAGTAAACCAGACTCAAATTTCAAGACCAAACACTTTCTTTCAATCATATCAACCAAAGTACCTCCCAAAGAACTTCAGTTCTCTATTTCCCCAAGCAATAGGATCTCTAGAAAACTCTAAAAGCATTTCCAAAATCAAATAGATAAGATGGCCAGAAAGGACAGACCATCCAAACACCTGTGAAAGTTAACTCAGTGGTTTCCAAAGGAGCTTTTTGAGTTCAAGTAATCACAATTTCCAAATTTTACTTTACTTGAAAGTTTGTAATAATTTCTTTTTTACAGGTAATGTCTGAAAATTATTGCTGTTGTACATTTCTGGTAGAAATTAAATAATCTTTCAGAGTTGGATTTTTAAAGTGATTTCTATTGTACGATATGAAAGTGAGATTTCTAGTTTTTGTATAACTTATGACTTACAAAAAAATGAGCTACTCAATAATGTCCTTTATGCTGTAGATAAAAAAATTAAGTAGCATGGTAATCAAGTTAACTTAAACAAGGTAAATTCTCACATGCAAACAACTACACCTTATTTCTATCTGACACATCCACAGGTCTCTAAAAATTCTGCAGCCTTGAATTAGCTGAGCTTTCCTGTACACCTCTATCATGCCATTTTACAGATATGGAAACAAAGGCATGCAAAAAGACTAAATTACTTCCTAAAGCTTCTGCCAGAGCTGGAAATAAAGACCATGCCTGAGCCTTCAACTATTTTTTTATTTATAAGCCATTTCCCTTTTCTTCTAAAATGGCTATTCATAAATATAAACACCAGCATTTTCAAAATGTTCCGCCTTATCTCTCCTTCACTGTTAACATTTCAGTTCCACTAGCTTTAGTATTCCTCTGTTTTGGGAAACAGGAGTAAAAACCAGCATAACTATTTGATGAACAAAAATGAGACCGAAGTACAATAGCCTCATCAAAACCTGGTAATTAAGTGATAAGGGTATTGAAAGTAAATTGGTTCAGTGTGCAGGGGAAATAGTTTATGAACATAAATTCATGTATTTCAACATAGCTCATATTTGTGTGTCTTTACTGATTGGTTAGTCAGCAATAGCTACATCTGGAGGTAATTAGTGCATGTCAAATCTATCAAGTTTCACCTACCACTTATGTCTAATGTTTAATCAGTCAATATAAATTTATTTAAATTACTTTACTTTATCATAGAAATCCTTTACCATAATATTTGTAACCAGTTTATTGCCTTTATCTTTATATAAAGTACTCTGCAAGGAATGTAAATGTCAAAAAGCACTTATTTAAAGACATTATGATGAAACTACCTGACTCTATAAAGACAGTGCAGTACAGTCTTTCTTCTTTTGAGGTCACATTTAAGAATGGATTAACTTTATTTTGCTAGAGATGATACCTCAGCCTTCAAATTCAGAACACTTCCACATTTGGCTCGACATCACTGAAATCAAAGGCCAAGGTTGGTCTGTGTATTAAATGAGGCTGAGTGTTCTCAATGAAAACATAGAAGTAATAGTAGAAGTAGTAGTAGTAGAAGTAATATCATCATCATTATCATTGTGTTTGCTGGTTTTGTCATTAAATCTGTAAGAGTACTGATTAGTATATTTTCTCCTCGCTTTATACAGTCCAGAGAGAGCTTAAACTATGCCAAGTTAAATCTATATACATTTGCATTATTATAATCATTTTGTTGGACTGGAGGACCATGACATGTGGAGTTAAGCCTCCACACCTAAAAATTAGTCTTGTATTTTTTAAAGAAGTACGTGTCTTTCTGTATGGAAATAAAATCTTTTACATAGACTAGATTTAAATATTGGCAGACAGGGTACTGTTCATGTGCAATTTTTTTCCAGCCACAGCAGCATACAAAAATGTTACCCATAGACCAAAACACCAGTAAATTATGTACCACACAGGCATTTGAGAATAGAAGCTTGCTCTGATAAAAAGTGGAGATCTTTAATAGACTACATCACAGTCAAGGAAGACAGAGACTGTAAAGGCAAAGCAACAATAATGAAACAAAAAGCCTGCATTTCCACTTGGCCAAAAAGCTCAATTCCAAGAAACACTTAAGTACTTCACTTTTACTTAGATCATCAAATCTCTTAACTGCTAGAAGTTCCAAAGAAAGGAAACTGATTGAGCAATTACATGAACTATAATGAGAAAGCAGAAAGGAGGAGGAGAATTTGCATGGGCTGCTTGAACTTTTGCATGCCCTGACTTTTGAAATGTGCAAGCCTCATGACTTTCTTCTGCAATCACAAACAGCATTAATTCTGAGCGTCCCTCTAGGCTTTGTGCATCCCTTTGAAGCATCGCAGACCTTTTTTGTGCATGGCACTATTAATAGTTATCTCTGAGCAATCTCACAGATCTCAGTGTATCTCCAAAACTAAAATCTGAAAATGAGTTATCTGCTGCTATGCAGTCTTGTAGAACAACCTGTTGAGCTCCAACAAATTTCAGATTCAGATTACAGATCAAGATGATGACAAGAGCTTACCCTTTCAATAACCTGAGCTTGTTAAGAGTTGCTGGGCAAATATGTGATAAGTCTTTCTCTTCAGCTCAGCGTCTGTACTGGGGAAGCTCTCCTTGAAAACCATCTGTGAAAAGAATCTCAAAAGAGAGGATTAAAGATGAAAGGGGTGATAGATTTTGTTTAGGGAAGTATTCCTTACAGTTGATATCCTAAACTGTGTAATAATTTGAGGTAGTTGTTTTGTCATTTTTTCCTTCTGCTAACTAAAATACATTTAAAAAAAAAAAAGGCAAGCTTGCCATAGGAAAAAGAAAGAACTGTTTCCCTACTTTACTATCTGACAACATACCATGACTTTTCAGTCAAAAGCTCATAAACTCTGCACGGATCCAGCAGACAGGGCAGAAAGTCACCCTTCTCCTTAACTGAAAGGATTTTAGTTTAGCCTATACAGCTTGTATCAAAGGTTCTCAAACTTAATATGAGGTATTACTTTGCTTAGGCATCTTTTACGAGCCACTTTGAAGAGGGTTTCGTATCACTACTTACATACTTTCCATAGTTGGGAACCCTGACCCTACACCAAAGGAAACTGAAAACAGTATTCGCTACTTTTCCTGTCTCAAAATAGCAACAACCTCTTACTTATTATCACAAAATTCACACTTATTAAAAAGGTCTAGATTTCTCAAATATTATATTTGAATCTTTGCAACTACTATGTATTTTTGTATGCCTCAGCCATTGCACTCAGCCTGTCCAGACCCCTCTGCAGAGCCTTCTTACTCTTCAGGAGATCAACACTCCCACCCACCCTGCCACCTGAGATCTGACTGAGGGGGCACTTGACCTCCTCATCCACATCATCAATAAAGATATTTATAAGGACTGGCCCCAATACTGAGCCTTGAGGAACACCACTCATGGACAGCCATCAGCTGGATGTAACACCATTCACCACCAGTTCCTGGGCCAAGCCATCTAGCCAGTTTTTTAACCAGTGAACAGTGCACCCATCCAAGCCATGAGCAGCAGGTTTCTCCAGGTGAATGCTGCGGGAAATGGTGTCAAAGGCTTTACTAAAGTGCAGGTAAACAACATTCACCACCTTTCCCTCATGCATTCAGTGGGTCACTTTGTCATGGAAGGAGATCAGGACAATCTAGCAGGACCTGCCCTTATACACCCATGGTGGCTGGGTCCTATCCCCTGGTTGTCCTGCACATGCCATGTGATGGCCCTCAAGATGATCTGCTCCTTGACCTTCCCTGGCACTGAGGTCAGGCTTTCATTCCTCAGATCATCCTTCCAGCTCTTCTTGTAAATGGGTGTCACAGTTGCTAACCTGTACTGATTGTACAACAATTAGTAACTATCATTAGGATTTTTTAAAATATATTTAGCTGAAATTTTCTCATACATATACTCTTAATAACTGGACAAAAATATTTTGTTTCCAAACTACACTGTATTGTAAAGTAGAAAACAGTTCTGTCGTCCTCTTTCAGATTAGTCATTGCTCTTTTCTTTCTATTTTGGCCACAGGATACTTTCATTACTTATTTTCTAGTCTATTGGTTGTAGAATTTTAAAGCTGTATTGTTGGAAAAGCAATAACCAGGTCATCCAGCTTTTCTCCCAAATATAGCACTGACGTTCACAGTGAACATGGTGTAAAGGCCACCATGGTCAGTGGCAATGTTTGAAACAATTTACATCATCAGACTAGTTCTTCACTGCTGAATGCTTATTTTGGAGCATAGCACCAGAAGCAAGGTATGCAAATTGCCCAGCCAAGGTGCACAAATCTTGTCTGAAAGCCAATCGCTACAACAAACACAAAAGGAAGAAGTTCAATCTACCACCAGACAATCTTTCCAGCCCTGCTGAAGCTCAGTTCAGCTTGCTGGTCGATATTCAGCTGAGCTCTTCTGCTTTTTATCCAGACAGTGCTCATTCCTGACAGATGGCAGTTTACATAAGGATGACAAATATGAGTGAGCAGCTATCATCAGAGCTTGTCATTTAGGCATCATTCACTATCAGCAGTCAAACACTCTCCTTTTGAAGAGGGGGGGAATATTTTCAAATCACCAAAATCAATACCTAGTATCGCTCTCTCTGGCATAAAAGTAGCAACAGGAAATAATAATTACCACCAAGTAGTGAGAGGAGAGTTAGGAAAGAGATATTGAATATTTTGGAAGCTATCAGAATAGCTCATTTTTACCAGCCTTCTGCAAGCTACTTGCTACTTGTCTTCTCCTACAGCTTATCAGTCTCATAAGATAAAAAACTACATAAGCATCCTTAATTCTAAATACTTCCATTTAGTAAGAGCTGAATAACAAATAGATAAATAATTCTTCCCTGCCACTAGTATCCTTCAGTCATAATAACCTCTATCCTGCTGATAATACACAGGTAACATCATCTTTGACGACTGGAGGAAAGGGGATCTGTCTTTGCTCTTAGCAGGAGGAAATGATTTGTCATCAGTCTCACTCCTAACAGATACATTTCAGCTACAGCTCTGCAATCACACTGAGGTCAACTCACTGGCACTAGTGTATATAAAAGCATACTTTGGCTCATCTTTTAGTTTTTGACTCTCCTACACCTAGAAGAGGAGCTATAAAACTAACTAATAAATATTAATTTATTAATACTTAGTATTCCTGTTTCTCTTTACATAATGGGTCTTTTCAATAAGTCATCTACACTGCTGCAAACTCTTCATGTAAATCAAAATAAAATTACAGATTAATTCTCCCACCTTAATTATTACTTTCTTCTACGTTACCAGATAGCCCATAATATAGTTTCTTGTATTTTGGGGCTAATATTATGAAACTGGGCTGGTGCAGCATCTTTCAAAACCAAACAGGAAGACTTTTTTTTAAAGAGTCTTGCATCAAACTTTGTCCAGTTATAAAAAAACAGCACATCTTCTGTCTGTATGTTAAGTAAATAAAATTAGGCAACAGCCAAACACCTGTCATCTGCTGCCTCCTATCTTTTCCAGTTCGTCCACTTTAAATCAAAAAAGTCACTGCAGCTTCATATTCTGTTTCTCAGAACAAAAAAAAAAAAGAATTTCAAACAAACTCCTATTTCAAGCCAAAATGGGTTCTGACTAAATGTAAGCTGCAAAATTCAAAATGGTGCAAATACATTTCACATATTTCTCTCATTTTCTCTCACCACGCATTAGCACGCAGTACGAAACTCTGCTTTCTAATTATCCTTGTATTTCTCAACAAACAGTTGTTTCTGTTATCAAGTTCCATGAAAAAAAGTGTTTCATCAGAGAAAAAGTGTTTTGACCTACATTTATAACCATTATTTTTTTTTGTTCAAAACCTAGTCCTATTCCAGATGGCAGATTTTCCAGCTGAAAACCAAAAGAACAGGTGTACTTGAAAGCTCAGTTAGCGAATTGAAGCAATTGTAGTCCATCTACACAACTATACATTGCCTAGTGCTCAGCCCACCCACATAGCCATTAGCTCATTTGTCCATCAAAATGCAGGAACTTAATAAACTATAATTTTGCGTAATTCATAAGCAAACAAATTCCATCTGTTTTTACCTTCAGAGTCGGTGTTGATTAGGGGGCATGAATGTAATGAAGTAATACTCAGTGGTACTCTAGTGGTATAAACATATGCAGAGGAAAAAGCCTAAAGGCTTTGAAGATTTGCAATAGTTTCAAGCATGTGCAAAATTAAAAGCAATCAGGACTTGGAAAATAGCCAAAGGACTCAAGGAGTACCATCTTATTTTACAATGCTATGACATAGCATTTAATCCACACTACCACCCTTGCATGAAAGGTAAATGCACATACACAGGAGAACAAAAAAATGGAAATATGTAGTAACTTTGTATCTTTCTAATCACAATTATCATCTTTCTGGATAGACCTGTCTTCAAGGGAAGCAAGCCTAGGCCCATTTGGGTACAGCCTTCTTTTTAGAGAACGCAAATTGGAAGAAATTCAGGCTCAACAAGTTTCCTGTTCCAAGTACAGTTCAACAATACATTCTCGATTCAACAGGCTGTCACCAAACCTTCTCTTCTCTCCCTCAACTGCTCTATGTGTAAACATACACATTTAGTACACACGTCTCAAATGATACTGAACTTTTCTTAAGCGCGCAGTAAATAGTGTTTCAAATCTTCATTTTCAAATGAGGAGCTATGGAAATTGCATGTACTGTATTGTATGTGTTCTCTGTGTGTTTTGGCTTACTTATTCTTCTGATTTAAAGGATAACACACTTAGAATACTATTGTAAGTTTTAGGATTTACAGAAATAAAATAGTGACTGATGACAAATCTTCAGCTGGTATAATCTTCCATTGATCTCTGTCCTTTTCCACAGCCATGAATTGCTCAGGTGCCCTTGGCTGTTTTACTGCATGTGTTCTGCTCCAAGGAACAATTTTGGAATTTGATTACCAGTTACTAGTTTTTCCATTTTTTTTTAAAGAGGCACTTATTAAGTTGCTGGCCTCTTGCAGAAGATCTCCTGGCCATCTCAGAACTACAGCTGCAGAATAATTGCCTGGTTTCAGCATCTGTACTAAATAAATTTTGGCAGATGCTGAAGGCTTTCCTTTTCTCTGCCTCCAACTACAATGTAGAGAAATCATTTCTTTACTTCTGTCCTTAGATACCATGCATGTGATATGACATCTGCGGAACTTGTACTGGCACATTCAGTTAACTTTCCTGGTATCCTGCCAGAAATGAGAACTCCCATTATCAAAGATAAATAAGAGGGAGATGTAAGCTAAGCAGAATGATGAAAGGGAGAGAGGGAGGAACAAAAGGAGGAAAGAAAATCCTTTTTTTAAAAAATGACAGCAGAGTGCAAGAGAATCAAGAGTTCTTGGAGAGAAAAAAAAAATTACGTAATATTTTAAAACTGTTTTATAATAATTTGAACAGATGCCCAACAACAAGCTGTAAAATTCTAGCATAGGAATAAAGTGATTTCTCAGACAAAAATGCTCATGCATTCCCCCAACACACCTTTAGACTTGAAGGAAAATCTGTGAATCAGCAATTTCTACCAGCATAAGTCTTGCCTCCTCCAGATCAAACAGCACAATCCATCACAACGCTGTGCTCTGCACCACAGGTAGAACGAATTCTTTTTTCTGAGTTGTCTAGATGATCTACATAATTTCATTCACAGCAATTGTTCTCAACCTACTATCTCTGTTTTTATTGCTTCTCATCTGAACAAGGGCTTACACAGCCAAAACCCTTCCTATTTCTTCCCTCTATGCCTTCTGATCTAATAAAAATGTATTATTTTTACCTATAAATCATGTTTCTCTTTTACCTTTACTCTAGCAGAACTACAGCTGCCTGACTACCAGAACTAGGACAAACACTGCATATAGGATTGTTCACTTCTCTTCAACTAGTTGCTGTCAAAAAGCTCATTTGACAACATCTCAGTTTTCTGCTTTTGCCCTCAATTCAAAAGGTTACTAAGCATTATAGGTCTCAGCAGCAAAAAAGGTTCAAACTGTATTTTCATTGTGAAATTCAGCATCATCACTTCAGAACTCCCTTCATTAACTTCTCCAGGACTAAAGAGACAGTCATACTGCACTGCTTCACTCACATCTCCACAAAGGGAACCTCCAGCTGATGAGGTCTGCCCTCAACAATGAGTACTGCTATGTTGATGGGAATAATTTTAGAAGGTTTTAGGAAGATAAAATGCTGATTCAGCCATATGAAACAAAACACACACAAATAAGAGCAATAAACAAAATGAAAAAACCTAAGTCTTAGATGTTTGCTACATGTTACTTTTCATCTCATAGAATTAAATTTTCATGAACTTTCCAACACTAGCTGCCTTCTGCTCAGGAAAAACTGCTAAATATGTAGTAGGATGATATGCTGTGTGAGCTTTATACACTTAGGTGTTCAATTTTTTATATGATGGTTTTAGGATTTTCATGTATTTCACAGTTTTCTGCATCTCAGCTCCTTGCCAATGCCTCTCACAAAAGGCATTACATCACATGGAAAACAGACAAAGAAAGCTGGTGGATTTCCTCTCTCTTTCCAATTCAGGTAGAAACACTGCTAAAAATGTCAGAATTCATGTCAGAGAGCAGGGCAAAATGCAACTAAAGAAATAATTTAAAAAAAATAAAAACCACGTGAGGAAATGTAAGATGAGAATTTTACCAGCCTTTCAGTTTGCAAAACTTACAGAATTAAACATCTTCTGATAAGAATTCCAATTGTATAAGGGACACAGGAGAAATCTGCACTTCTCACATTACTATCTATTATCTATCCATGCATAAAGTCCACGGTAAGTATTTTAAATAAACTGGTCATCCTATCAACATCCAGATTGATCTCTGCCTCAAGGAAGGACCAGTCTCAAGACCCTTCCAAGACACCTGTATGTACCACCCACACAAATTAACATCAGATTACATGACATTTCTTTTTCAGCCCAAGAGCTACTGTGATGCTGCCACCTATACCTCTGACAGTGTGAAAGATATCAGTTTCCAGGAGTTTTATTGTTGGAAGTTAGATAGTACGGTAGATAATTAAATAACATTGCAAACTTTACGAAGGCAGCAGCTTTATTTCTAAACATAGCCTGGACCAGTGCTCCATTCAGATTTGTAAGCATTTTTTCACGTATTTTGAAAAGACAAAACGTGTTCCTATGAGAAACACCCCTAGCTCACAGACAAGTGATCAACACCATTTTGGGTAAGGAATTCCTTCTCTGATGTACATGAAAGAGCAATTGTTAGTCAACTCTTCATAACAGCTGCAGCCTATGTAATGGCAAGAGAAGTTTAAAATTTCTTATTAAACACAGAAATCTGTTATTATGTTTGAATAAAAGACCTATTGAATGAAAAGGTGCAATATTTGTGTGCTACCTCTAAACAAAGTAAACTGGCAAACGTTTAAAAAGTATTGAATATTAAATCATTTTAATTTATAGAGATTTATCTTTTTTTTAGAGAGATCCATCTCAGGACTAAAAATCTGGGGTTAGGGATTCATTTCATGAGTGACTGGAATGTAGCTATAGAAGCAGTAGTTAAAGCATATACCTGTTGGTTTTGTATTATGTTTTCTTCAAGTGTGACAGATGAAGCGTTTTTCTTAGGTTTTAAAGTTATTACTGCTTGATAAATACATTGATATAAAAAGTGAAAATACAATAGGAAAAATACAAATATTCCAGACTGGTGGAAAAAGTATCTTTTGCACCGTCTTTGTTGATATTTCTTACATGTGAAAGTTAGGGGTTTTTAGCTGGACATCCATGGACTCAGACTAATTAGTTCAATTTCTAGGAACCTCATCTCCCAATTTCACTCACAAATTTATCAAGCTCTACTTTAATAATTTTTTCATCTTTGTTGTTGGATAGAATAAGTCCTCTTACTTCCAGCAAAGCCTAAGCTATCCTAAATCGACATTGATTTTGCCACTAGAGACCATGAAAAAGCCTAAACACATAAAAACAGTGGTCAAGGAGATCAGTTGCACAGAGAAACTATAGCACTTTTCATGAGCATTACTTCCTTTTAAGCACCTTTAAGCACCCATGGCTGTCCTCTTCATGAAAGATCACAAACTATTCCCAGGTGAGCAAATACTCAGGTAATGCCTAGTTTTGTTGACTTCCTTTTAAACAGAACTTTTCACTCTCCCCTCAGCATATATTGTCTTGACCAGCCACAAGGGAGTATCTTGAAGTGTAAGCGCTGCTTTCAATCTGTTTCTTGTATCTCTACTCTTAGGAGTCATTTGCTGTAATCCCAAATCCTGTCAGGGAGGTATATTCAAACAGCAGGCAGTTTAAAGGACCAGATTTTCAGGCTCAGCTATCAGACTGGTTATAATCCAAGGCAACATTACATGATACCTAATCATATATTCTGCTGAAGAGAGGGTATTTTTACTTCCCCAAAGAACTGTAATTATCCTTCACAGGCAAAGCTTGCAGACTTTTTACAGTGTAACAGCTGCAGAAGCCAATGTCCTGTTGTCTTAACTGTTGGACAGCCTGAGTGCACATATTCCTCTCAAGGAGGAGTCACCTCAAGGCATGTATGTCCCATTGGGCCACCAAAGCATCATTTATATAAAGACTCATGTCCTTGTGCAAATCTGCAGTCTTAAAATGAGCAGATCATGACGCTTTTACCTAATTCTCCTTTTTCCTCTTTAATTAACAAGCCATGATTTCTACTTATCTAAAAAGGAAGTACATAAATTTTATTCACAATGTATTTGGAGATACAGAAGAGCCGTTTTACAAGCAAATATTTTTCTTTTAGCAGAGAACGCGAACTGGTAAAAATGGCGAACATGTGTTTAAATACCTTAACAACAGAACTGTTTACTTTCTACAAAATCGGACTCAAATTTGACATTAAGTTGGGATGAAAGTGAGGCTGTTTCTCTCAACCTAAGCATTTAGAGGAGAAAAGCCCTCATAGCAGCCTTTTATCCTTTTACTGTAATGCAAAGCTTTCCAGAAGAAAGGTGATGCTCTGGGAAAGCTAGGGCTGGTGGCTGGGTAGAGACAACACAGCAAGAATGCGAGAAGAATGTGAGAAGAATGCGAGCTCTGAAGCCAAGCCAAAGTCATCGAGAGCTTTCCATTAGAACAAATTAATTAAACCCAAAACGTGTTACTAATATACCTTGTCTATGATATTCCTGAACAGAATGTAGTTACATCCTGAAAAACATGACTTAGAAACACTGAGATATTCTTTGAAGACACAACTAGCACTGTGATAGCTAAATAATCTTTAAAGAACTGTTTTATTAGTCTAGGAACAAGGGTAGAGATTAGTGGTAGTGTTAATAATGCTACAAAAAAAAAGTTGTCCAGACAGTATGATTTTTCAGCAAGTTGCAGAGGACAAGAAACACAAGACATCGAGAGACCTGAGCTCTGCAAATGGATAATTGCAGTCTCTGAGTCCAGTCTGCTTCAAATTCTTACAATTTTCTACATATGGGAAATGGCTCAGCACTGAAAAAAATATAAATAAAATCACTTCTTATTAATCCAAGATAGGCTTCTATTGCTAGTGCCCTGTACTTCTTGAAACATTTGCCACTGTGAAGCAGGAGATTTCACATGCATTGCTCAGAGTAGGCAATTATGAACCCATGAAGGCTATACAAGCTTTAACAAAGAAAAATGCTCTCACCCTTTGGTATAGCAAGCAAGATTAATGAGATTCTTCCCCATGTTGTGAAGTAAATATTTGGACTTTTTCTTTTCTGTGCTCTATTTTTTTCTTGCTATAAGTAAAATACCTCACTATCCCACTGGCTGAAAACTAGAACAGCTTCTTGTCTTGTCTTGTGCTTTTTTAACACGAGGGCCCATTCTGTGCTACCAAGATTTTCTGACAGCAAAGGTGACACTGTAAGAGTGTGCTGCTTTATAAATGCATATCAATTTCATTCAACGAGCTAAAGACTTCTAATAGACGAAAGAAGATATGTGCAATAAGAAAGTACTGCTTCCTCTGAAACAAAAACTTACCTTCCTTCCAATATAGTGCTTATTTTTTTAACCAATGATAATTTACTCTAAACACTGAAAAATCATTAAAATGCAACACTAGTAGACACCACCAAATGGAATATTAAGAATACTCTTTCCATATGGTCTTAGAAAAATCTAGAAGATCTGTACCTTAATGCTTTAAGCCTCTTCATACAAAAAATTTGATACAGGTACTTCACAATGATTCAAGACAAGTTTAGAGCTAACCCAGCTCAGCCATGCACCACTTAAAGTGAAAGACGACAGAAGTCAAACTCTCTTCAGATGTGACTGGAGACAGAACAAAAAGAACTGGCGAAAATCAGAATACAGGAAATTATATTTAAATGCAAGAAAAATGCATTTTGCTACAAGGATGGTCAAGCATTGGCCCGGAAAGGTTGTAGAGTCTCCATCCTGTGATAAACTGGGTACAGTACTGAGCAACTAGTACTAGGTTGCCCTGCTTAAGGATGGTTTTGGACTAGAGGATTTCCAGAAGCCCCTTCCTACCTACACCATTCTGTGATTCAACTGGAATTTATTCAGATCACTGATTACCTAGTATTTACTACCCTTTGTATGCATGTCATGACCTCAGCTCTCCTAGCCAAAACAAAGGAGCCAATAAACAAGACTTTTGGCTTGAGTCTGACTTGGAAGCACCTTCATGCTCTTAACTGTGCCAGAACTGCAAATAGAGCTGTGTTACATGAGGGAAATGAAAACCTCTACCTATGTCAGAAGAAAATAAATACGTAATCAGTATGGGAAAACACTTATTGCACCATCAAATTATACAAGTAATTATCCAGACAAGATGAAAGAGCACAAAATCAAAATCTTAATCAAGTCTAGGAAATACTTCCATGAGTTATGATGGTGACATTCAACAGGAAGTTGACTCTAAACCTAGAATTGCTCAAAGTTCCATAAAGAGCACCACATTTTGGCTTCCATCCCATATTAACTTCTAAAGCTTTGCAGATATGCCCAGCAGAACCTCATGCCAAAGCTCTTAAGCAACTGCTTCTGATGCACTTAATTTTGGAGTAATATAATCCTTTCATGCCTCCTCACAAAACTAAAATAGTCTCAAAAGCCAATTTGAAACTGAATAGTCAGAAGAATAAATACTTTTCAACGTCTAATCCACAAGCAAAAACCTACTAATTTGAATGTTTAATAAAAGTAAAGCCATGGTATTCTTGCATACAAAATTCCTACTTTATAAATAGTGATACCAAGGAAAAATCCTGAAATAAATCAAGAAATGGTAATAATAACTTTCTGATGCATTCAATAAAGAAAAAAGCCAAATTCTGTTGTGGTATAAACAAAGAGTTGCTCCCCTGAACTGCACTACTATTCATTAAACACCCTTTTTACAGCAATTTACAAGATGGGTGATAAATGACTATTGACCAGAAATCACAAAGCAGTTTAATAAGTTGAAACATTATTAGTATGGAACACAATTTAGCACACAAGCTTTTCTCCTTTGAAAACCACAGCTCTGAGCTATGGAGAACTGCAGAAAGAAGCAGACAGAATATCATTTAGTTCTTCTTTTGGAATAGAAGAAATCTCATGTGACGGTAGTTTTATTCACTGCATGTAGGATAAAGACGATCAGCTAATACTTCTCTAAACTCCAGAGCTGTGAGTACAGCTAGATCCCCAATCCCCCTTCTCAAATGCTTCCTTCTCTAACATTTCAGTGTTGAAAAAAAATCAAATCTCTTCCAAATATATACATCTAATCCAGACTGAAAAAATACAACTACTGCAAAACAGAAAGTCATACTGCATACAGAACACAAGAAAATAAAACAGGTGAATTATAATGTGACTCCTCCTGCAATTTCACTGAAGGTGGCATTCTTTTGATTTTTCACATGGGAATCTCATGCAGTTAAATAAGATCAAGTGCCAGACAATGTACTTGGGCTAGAGCACCTCTCTTATTAGGAAAGGCTAAGAGAACTGGGTTTGTTCAGCCTTGAAAAGAGAAGGCTTCCAGGTGACCTAACAGCAGCCTTCCATTACCTGAAGGAAGCCTACAAGAAAGATGGAGAGAGATTACATGAGCATGTAGTGATAGGACAAAGAGGAATGGCTTTGAAGTGAAAGACAGCAGGTTTAGATTAGATATCAGGAAAAAATTCTTTACTCTGAGGTTGGTGAGGCACTAGAACAGGTTGCCCAGAAAGCTGTGGACGCTCTGTCCCTGGAAGTGTTTTAAGGCCAGGCTGGATGGAGATGTGAGCAACCTGGTTTAGTGAAAGGTGTCTCTGTACATGACAGCGACACTGGTACTACATGATCTTTAAGGTTCATTGCAACACAAATCATTCTACGATTCTGTGACACTGAGAAGACCAGATCATTTGCCTCTAAATCAATAGGAGGCATTCAGTATTCCTCTGTATGTATCTAATCTCATTACTCATCTGCTAATTCAAACTTCACAGGCTTTGGGCTTGGTGACAGTGATCAGTAACACAAATTTACAAAAATGGCTTCTCCTAGACTTTTACTGATTCCAATACTCCTGTCAGCTCCAACACGTCAGTGTTTACTTTGCTTCATCAACCCCTGTGGCATCCCATCTGACCAGCAACACATCCAAATGTCACAGCTGTAATTTTTAGTTGTGTCTCGAGACACGTGGCATTTTGCATTTAACATTTCCACAAGGAAAAAGGACTGGCATGTGTGATAATATAAATCATGCCACACCAGTTTACCTTTCTCTCTCTCTCTCTCTCTCTCTCTCTCTGTTACATTGGCACTTCATCTGCTATTTAAAAAAAAAAAATAAAAATTTGGAAATCCTCAAATGCCTGATCTGTTATGGTGGAAGTATAATTAGACCTAAAACTAATTAGGAAGTGTCAGCAGTATCTTTTTTGAAGAGCATTTAGGTATACGCCATTCAATAATAATAACCTGACATGAAATAAGTAATGAAATCATGAATGTAGGAGTGAAAATTGTTTTAAAAAAAGGACTACTATTCATACCGAATACCACATATTTAAGTGAATGGCATTGCACTAAAAATTACAGTAGTTATCACTCTTCATTGAAGAAAAAATATATTTGGACTACTAGCTCTATTGTAACATAGTAAAAGAAAGACTGATCTAACAAATGTTATTGTGAAGCTGGGTAGTCATCTGACAAATTTTATTCCTATTAGTAGTATTCAACTTGTCTTGAAGTCACTGAAAATCTGGCTAAGAAAACTGTTATTCATACAAACATATTTTATTGCTAGAAAGTCCAATAAACACAGAGAGAATAAAAAAAAATGCATTTTTGCATCTCTTTTTGTTTCTGTCATCTCATTCTATCTGTTCCAAATATCAGAATCATTAAGAAAAGCTAAAAGTTTATTTTAGTTTTCATTTTTTCTGACAAGCAGAGCCTCTATGTAGAAGAGATGGACATAAAAATAAAATGCTGTTAAAAGTTCTGTTTACTATCACTAATAGATAAGCTAGAAGTGCCTTTACCTTGGCAGACTTCTTCAAATAACCATTTCCCATGATTAACATGCCGGCTTCCCTGGGATTGAAAGGTCTAATGCTCCTCCTATTTGCCCATTAGACTGCTCTTTAAATAAGTGCCAGTAGGTCATGATCAAGATAATGACTGTCTTGGATATATGCCAGAACTATATATAGAGCAAAACACAATTTCTACTAAGAAAATTAATAATCTATTGTTAAAAAGTTACTGATTGCACCAAATACAATTTTGCATCCACCAATGCAAGACCAGATTCTTCAAAAAATAGTGCTAGTTTATTATACTAGAAATGCTATGAAGCACATTCTGTCTATTACTCTTAACAAATCTGTTTGGAACTGCTTATTACTCCTGGGATGGACAGCAGGAGGAGCAGACATGCCCCATTTTTCCTTTTCAACCACACATACACATTTCCAATTACTTTTTGCGTTCTTTCCTCACCACAGGTACTATTGCTCTGCCTTCTCTGAAGAAGTCCCCTCCACATAGAACAAAACCATGAGACTCATTTTGCTCTAAAAGGCTCCACTGTGGAGAGTCAGTTCAAGAAGTCCTTGTGTGGGTCATTGCCCACCTCCCCTCTGTACAGCTAAGTTCAAATGGATTCATCCATATTTACCTGGCCAGTTATTAATTTCTGAGGCAGATGAATCAGCGAAGAAAACAGGACAAAGATCATGTTTCAAAAAACCAGGCAGAGGAGCTCAAGCTGAATGGTCAAACTGCTCATTTCTGCCTAGCTTCCAATATAATCCCAGGACTGCCCAAACTGGACTCACTCGAGAAATCAGCATATCCAGTCACTTATTTATCAAGGTGGGTTTGATATTTTCAAGGTTTCTCTCCCCCTGCTTTTGATGGAATTATTTGCAGCTTTGACCATTTGAAGACTTTGTTAACCTCAGATATTCGACACATGCTTTTATCCCTTTAGCAGAATTGCTCTGAAAGGAATTTTGCTATGACATCGTGAGCATCAGGGAAACATGCTTTCAGATGAAAACCTTCCAGCAACATCAGGAACATGGCACTCCTGGTAAAACATCTGCTGGAGACAGTTAACCTTGACAGTCCTGTGAGCAAGAATATTAATAACAAAATGAGCCTACGCTGTGGGCATGTGTGTCTGCTGATGTCCCTGTACAAAAGGCCTTCACCTCAGCCTCCATCCATCTTCATTGCCATGTGAAACAAATCACTGAACAGAGTTAACTCACACTACAGTGACTGGAAAACAGCAGAGTATAGCACATATAATGACTGCAAAAAAATTCTATTAATACTAGAATGAAATTTTTAAATAATTGAGGATCAGGATTTTTAGTAGCTATTCATTCTTTATGTCATACTTTTGCAAAAGGGTTCCTTGTGCAAGGAACACACAGTACATTGCTGGTGTATGAGGCTGCCAGCAAGTTGTACAAACTCCCTCTCATCTAAAGTTTATTTACCTACAACCAGCAACTACTCTTGCAAAGTACAGATCTGACTTAAATTTCCGTGCAGTTCAGAACTTTTTTATCTTAGTGGGAAATTACATTTATTTGCAATAGCATTTTTCCTGCATTGGGTTTCAAAGAGAAACAGTCATTCAAACTTTGGAAATGGAATTGGGGCTGACTCGCTTAATCAGTGAAGTCAAACTGAGTGCTGTGTAAAAGACTTTATATCACATGCACAGAGAGAGAATATAGGACAGACTTCCCAATTCTCCCACACACGGGAAACAAAAGTTCCCCTCATTGTATGTCTACAATGTTCTCTAGAAGAGGAAAAAGACTCATACAGGTCTGCAAGTAGGCAACACATCAGTCAGGTGGGAGTTGACAGCAAAATCTCACATGACTGGCACTAGACACCTCGGCCCCTGCAGAGACAGGGGAGGGACAACATTCATTCAGGACAGTTGCTGTTAAAAAGACATTAACTGTTGTGATTTCTCATATTGAAACTTCCTACATTCTTCTCCACTCACTTTTTTGTATCAATAAAATTCAAAAGTAACCTAAATTCATAATATCTATTTATACCTTGTCTACAAAGAAATTCTGTTCTATTTCTGCTGGAAATTGGGCCATTTTTGTAAAAATTCACTTATTGATTCAGCAGAATAAAGTTCACCTTAGTAAGTTATGCACATTAACAACCATCTACTACCCATGTTTCCTTCTTATGAAAAAAATTAAGTCTTTAAAACTTTAAAATGAGCAGAAGAGATGTATTTCTGCATAATGAACTCCAATAAAAGCCAACAGATGATCATAAAGACTCACTACCGCTATCTACAATGGCTTTTAATAGAAGGTATCATGTTTATATAAGAAATCTCATCTACTACATTTTCCTAAAATTTCCCTCTACTTGGCCCTGAGATTTAATGAACTCATCAAGGTCATCAACCATCTCAACTATTGAATTCTTTTTTTAATGTCTTGCACATCTTACTTCTGCTGAAACACTGAGCGACAACTTCCACTTTTACTTTCACAGGACAACTATTATTCTGAAATTACTGAGCCTTGTCCTGACAACTGCACAGAAATTGTCAGAAGCGCACATGGCTCAGATATACTAGTACACGTTTCAGGCAGTCTGAGCACATGACACCTTCTTCTCTTACCTAAGGAGTCTGTCTGTCTGACATCCAGGGTGTTTTGCCCTTTAATGCTGTCACTGCAAAACTCCTCCAGAGAGCTCTTAATTCTGCCTGTTTTCTTCCCACTTCCCCAGAAACCCTTAAATGTCTAACCAGGGACAGTCACTTGAGCAATAAAAATAACAGACTTCTCAGTTTGAGGAACACGATGAAATGCTAAGTGTTAGTAGAGATTGGTCCATCATGGACATTTTTCCAGCTCTATTCAGAGCTTGGTTTGAGGGTTTCCCCTCCAAATCAAATGATTTAAACCTGTTATTATTTTTTTCTAATTTTTAGTGAGATTTCTACTGAATGACATATCAGAATTAACAGCTGATTAAAAAATGTTTCAGCACCTTAAAAATATAGCCCCTTCCCATTATTTCTCCTTCCCCATACCTAAATTATCCAACAACAACAGAAAATTTAGTTTTATCTCCTCTAAGTTGCAGTTTGGACAAATTTATTACTAGTCAAGTAATAAATACTACCCATCATTTCAGCTGCTATTCATGCATTTGAATAGAACTTCCACATACGAAACACACTCCGTACAGGAAAACATTACAACTCTCATCAGAAAAGCAAGTAGGCTCATTAAAAAGGCATTTTCCTCCATAAGCACAAACAAGAAAAGGTACATCAGAAGGCATGACAAATTCAGAAGAAAAAATAGTTGAATGAATATAAAATAGTCATTCAAGGAAGATAAAGTCTGTCTGAGGTCAAGGTTTTGAAGTGTATTCCAAAAGGCTTCTGTTACTATTTTCAAGTTTTTCAAAACCCATTTTCAGATTTTATTTCAGGTAAAAATCTTGCTAGCGTTTTCCATGAGAAGAAGATAGGTCTCTCAATAAAACTGAAGTATTTTTGGCACAAGCATAGACTACAAATACTTCTATTTTCCCTGTGCTTATTTAGAGCCCCAGTGGGATTATTTATAAACTACTATAAGTCTTTCATAGGGTGTGTAGATACAGAGGTACAAATTGGCCGTCATCTCTTACGTAAAGCATAATCTTGATTTACGTGACATTAATCATAAATGATGACATTGAATTTCATCTTGCCAAAACCATAGGATCCGGCACCTCCAGATCACCTCTCACATTCTACTTGTAAAAAAACCCAAAGCTTGCTTCACAACTAAAAACTCTGGAGCAGGAATTCATGATTCCACATAGAGAATGTAGAGTAAATACGTTCCACATTTCAAGCCAACTCTTCCTGGTGAGCTACTGCTCTCCTGCTACTGTTACACGGTTACTTAAATACCAACACAAATAGCTTCAGCCTACATTGCCTGACTTCATTATTCTTTTAGCTTACAACACTTCTCGTAGGAGATAGAGAATTACTTATCTCACTTCGTGCTTTTACCAGCTACACACAATGACAAAAGGGGGGGGAAATGTCTAAAAAAATAAAATAAAAATTAATCAGAGCAACACAAAACCCTATCCTGCAACTTGAGGCCACCCTCTTTCTCTACAATGCACTGACAAATGCAAATTTCCCAAATTTCTGTGACTACAATTATATAATCTCCTAAATATTAACAACTTCTACCACTCTTACAATGTAGTATGCCAATTAAGAACAAAACATAAAACAAACATGGATGGGAATAAAGTATGGAGTATCTTGTCCAAGAAAATTATTTGCTATTCTATAACTTTCTAGCTACAGAATTACAATTTGAACTTTCAATCCTAAAGACTGTTGGCAACACCACGGAATTTGGAAAAACACAAGAAGACAGGAGCAAAGTAAGGCTTTATGTCTTACGCTTATGACTTCAGCTCAGTGTCATCAAAATCTGTTATGGCTAAACTAAAGCACTGAATGAATATTAAACCAAACCTATACTAAATCCTTCTACCTCAAATTTAATCCTGTTATGCTTTGGTCTCCTCAGTGTGGACACTGGAAAAGCTCACCTTTTCTTTGTAGCTGTCTATTCAAGGTCCTCCATCTCCTTCTACATTATCCTGTTCCTTAGCACAAAAAACATTAGGTTGTATTCTTTCCCACAGGACAACATTTCTAAATTTCTCACTACTTTAGTGATCTGGACAGTCTCCACTAGTCCACATCTTCCCATCTTTGCTCCACAATAAAAACAAACACATTTACATGAACAGAGGTTAGGACGAAAAAGATACACTTGCATATCTAGAAGACTTGATCACAGGAAGTCATTACCTTCCCTAGTATTCCATATTTCCCCAAACATAGTATCAGTCATCAATTCACAACAGTTCAGCAACACTTGAGAATTTGACCAAGACAACCAATGAAAAGATGATACTCAAGAATAATTTATGCATCAAATTATTTATTCAGACAATACAACGAGCCTGGCAGACCCACTCATATAAATGCTCTGGGGTGAAAAGGAGTATCAACTATCCCTGTTCCTGGATGGCTTCTACCAACTTGTGAGGTGGAGCTTGGCCGTTGGCTCTGAAGAGCCTATCAGAAGATGTGCACCCTGAGGAGGACAGCACTAACGCACTGGCAAAGGTCAAGGGGCAGAGGTTTGTATAACCCCAAGAGGGAGGAATACTCAGGTGTGTCTAGAGCCCAGGCTAATACAAACAGGTATTTTTTAATTTTATTTTTTTCCTGTGTTTCTGTCAGCTATTGTTGAAAGGGAGACCCTGGGAAATATTTATACAACCGTTCAACTGCAATCAAAAATACCATGAATATGCCTGCTAAGACAACCATGTTTTACATAAAAATTACAAAACCTTACAAACCACGTAACTAAAGTCATATAAGCTCTATAGTGTTGTCTTCACAATTTAATTAATGAAAACATTATCTTTTAGAATACTAGTCTATCCGAATACTTATTTTTAATCACAGTCGTTAAGATACAATCTTTTCAAGTTAATGGACTTCACATTTTTTACAAGATTACATAAATTAACACAAAAACAAGGGGCTTTTTTTAACCTGTTCATCAGTTGAAAGGTTTAATGATGTTGGCCTCATGTGGTCAGAACCTGGCTTCAGCATCCACTGAGGAAAGTGAGAGTTCATGCCTCTTCATGTTACTGTTTACTTTGCCTGACTTATGACTAAACAGAACTCTACTTTGGATCCAGAATTAAACCTAAACTCCACAACACCCAGACCTTGCAAGTCTGTACGTCCTCAGAGGTCAAAATCATGAGACATAAATTTCTCTGGTAAGTCATATCCTGCAGTGATTATAAACATTTAAAAATGTAATAAATCCTATTTAGGAACAAAATTAAAGAAACACTTCAGTACGAGGTTAATGCACCACATAAGCATTCACCAGCCAGCAAAGCAGCAAAACTTTGGGTTTTCACAACTCTTCTCATTTGCTGAAAGCTATAATACAAGTATGAAACAAACTATGTTGAAGTGAAATATCGAGCAGCCACACATTGCACAAATAGGTTAGGGTCCCAATGGCAAGAATTGCTGTGTCAAAATATAAAGCAAGGGTGGGGGTTGTTTTCATATTGATGACATTTCCAATGACATTTAGACAAATAATCAATCTCTTTCTAATGAACCAGAAGAAATGGATGAAGTCATCAACTGCAGTTAAGAGAACAGCTTCCAGCTCCTGAAAAAAACAAAACTACAATAGGAAGCTGTCCTTCAGAAGCAGTCTTTCCATACTGCTTTATTTATTCTGGCAACATTTGGAGGGTAGCTCTTGGCCTTCAGCAGAAAGTCTGTAACTGTACTCTAGCCTCTTAGATACTGCTGAACACTACATTGCAGTAAACTGTCCATACAGAACAGTGCATACATTAATCGACCTCAACAAAAAGACAGCTTGGACAGTTACCAATCACTGTGATGCCCACTGCAGTGTTGATAAAGTAGCTTAATATGTAATGAGAAACCCAAGGTGGTCTTTACAGCTTCGCCACATTATTCTTCATTTAATCACTGAATCTATTCCTTTCATCTACTCAATGACTTCAAAGTTACAAAAATATTTTCATTTCCTGCAGAGGTAGAATAGATAAAATAAAAAAAAATAAAAAAAAAAAGGAAAACCTTTTCAGCACAAAATAATAGATGGTAGTCCCAAACAAAAGCAATTCACAGTCCACACTGAGGTCCTTGCTTTTGATTACACCAGATTGCTTGTCCTACAGATACTAACTTCATTGCAAAGTTTTCAAGAAAATATAAGGAGAAGATAACATATCTATACCATGCAATTGAGTTTGGTGAACAAACTGTGACGGCAGCTGTTGCCGTTATCCTCATTGTCTAGGGGTATCACCCAGCATTATAATCTTGTGTCTTAAATAGACATACAGGATGGTATTATCACTAATGCCAAATTTTAGTATTCCCTAACTCTGGGTGCAACCTGTACAATTTTAATAGATGTCTTTTACTGTAATTTCTACATTTAAAGGCTATCTATTGTGTCTGAGAGTATTTCACTCAAGAAAGCATGGGTCTACTACCTACAATGACAAAAAGGTCTTAAAAGGTTTGGGTTTCTGTTCCCCAAGCAGACACAGACAGAGTAAATTATATAAAAGCTGTATAATCTCCTAGCCCATCCAACACAAAGGGCTGCATTCGTTTCCTCAAAATGAATAGGGAATACGTAGAAGGGGAAAGGAGACATTTAATGAAGAAGAGGACAATAGACAAAGCTCAATCCCAACAGTCAAAAATTAAATAGCAAAACTAGAATTTACACTATGGAATTTGTCCAGTAAAGTAAAAATAAGAACTAAACAGAGCTACCATGACACTCCACAGGCACATTGTGCCTTCTTCTTGAACATCACTTCAGCACTTCTGAGCAGATCTGTGCCTACTGCAGCCTCCTCCGAGGCTTTCTACTGAGCCTCTGCTTTTCTTTCTCTTTGAAGAGAGACTATTTACATACCTTTTAAAATAAAAATGTGCTGCAATCCACTTCCACTGTGATTGCCATCTATTCTTTCATGTAGAAAAACACTTTTTATGGTTGCTGGTGTTCTGGTCTGTCTGTTATTCTACCACCAAAAAAGGCCTGAAACACAAAAACAAGGCTGCACCTGCACGGACTTCCCCAGCTCTGCCCAGGCAGCTTGTCCATGACAGTTCTGTCAGTACTGCTCCCACTGCCTCACACGGCAGAGGACGAACAGATCTCACGTAGTGATCTTCCTGCATGCAATCCGCCACAAAAACACAAGCCTGCTATTTATTACAAGGATTTCTATGCTGATTCTGAACACATCCCAGCCTCATGTAAATCTTCCCATGCAGTGCAGCCATCCCAGCCCCTGCTCCCCAGTTTAGAAGTGCAGAAGCTGGGAAGTGTCAAGGGGAATGGAAATCACTAATATTCAAGTAACAGATTTAGAGGCCTATCTCAACAGGGCTCATGCAACAACAGCAGATTCCAAGAGCATCCAAACCCTCTGCTTTGTGTTTGAGGGGCACTGCAAGCAAGGAGGGAACTCAGCACAAATATAAACAATAAAAAAACCCACCACTTGGCGGTTACATGATGTTATAAATGGCAATGAAGTATGCTGGCAGCTGTCACAGTTATTGCACATTATCATTAATAAAACAGGCTAGAATGGAATTAAGATGATTTTACTGACTTGATGAAAAAAACCCAAAACATTCAAGCTCTATAAAAGACTAGACTTTGATGAGGACACAAATTTGATAGTGAATTGCACTGGGGAATCATTACTCTCCCTTCTGCAGTAACAACCAGAGAAGCCTCAGACTGGTACCAGGGCCCCTACTGTGCTATCTAAAATGTATAAAAGCCAAATATGTGCACATGTAACACAAAAACAGTGCACACATGTATGGAATTTAGAGGTGGAAGAGACAAAGGACAAGGCAAAGACTGAAAAAAGAAAAGTACTAAACACACCAAGTGTCTCAGAAGCAAGTAACTGAGTAGCTAAGTCTTAGTTCAATCTGATTTCACACAAATACTTTAATGTCAAGAAAAGTATTACATATTGAAAGCAAGTGCACTTCAGAAATCTCAAGCATTCAGGACCAAAATTGATAGCTTTAGGCATGAACCAGTGGTTTCCTAAAATATCAGTGTCAGAATACCTTAATCTCACAAGTGGCCTTTACAGAAATCACAGAGAATTGCACCAATTTAGCTAAACTGGTTTGCAAAATGACTTATTTACATCAGAGCTGGCCTCTAGAACATTCTGTTAAATGTGGGAAAATTGGTTTGGAAGACAAGCTAAGCTAAACGAGTACTGGACACTCTTTAAGTGATTGAACCATGGTCATACAAGCTTGCTACACAGATTTAGGCAAATCAGCTTTAGCAAACAATTGAGTTAGACCAGTGCCAATTCTGTATTTAGGCCACAAATACAATTAACTCTTTTTTTTTTCACTTTGCACATTGCTTAGTTCTCAGTGGTACAGTTTATGTGAAAATAAATGCACCTCAATGAAGCAGAGAGCACAAATGCCTATTTCAGTCACACATACACCAATACTATATTTAAAACATGCAAAAGATAATTTACTGTGTCCAAATGAATGCATCTCTCTCAGCTACTCTTAATCATCCAGGCCTATATCTCCAATTATTAAAAAAGATTAGGAACTTAGATTTCTAATTTTAGGTGCACTGATTTGCACCTCCAGGCCAGACAGCTGAAAAATTATATACCACAACATCAGAGAACTTTTCAAGCAGAAATTGCATAGAGGATAATCTAATAGGGATATAACAGATCTGCAGTTGGGATTGAAAAGCAAAAGCAGTTCTCCCTGAAGTTTTAAGAATGTAAGTCTAACCACGTTCAAAAGAGAAAGACAATTGTTCATTAGATTTAACAGTTCTGAGCTATGAGTCAATAGAGATTTATGGGAGTTTTTAATATTAATCACTAAAATGAAAAAAAAAAGGGGTTAGACTCTGTCCACTTATTCTGTATTACAGGACTAGGGCATATCTGAACTCATGAGATGCGATGCACCACTAGCTCTACCAGTGTAAAGACCCACACTTATGGAATGCAGCCGGGTGGATGAATCTTCTTACAGGAGCAATGTGTTACGTAAATTTAGTCTTTAAGTGATAAGAAAAAAAGAGGGAAAAAATGAAGCAAGAAAACAAGTGAATATGAAAAAATGTGAAATAGCCCAAAGAAAATTAGTTCCAAAAATTAACAAATTCATGAAATAAGGATGATGATGATTCATATATTTGAATTAAAAAAGAAAAATCTAAATTTAGTACAGAAGTAAAACTGTCTCTGACTGTGCATATCTAGGCAGAGTTTTCCTTTCTACACAATTATCAAAAAGGCATTCTAAGGTGAGCCTGTGATGGAAAGTGTCACAGTCATCATTCACACATACCAGTTTTCATGTTTGGTTGTTCCATTTCTTCCTGGTTGTTCTAAAATAATTCAAATTTTCATAAAGTAGCCTGATTACGGACACAGACAAAGCAGTTTATCAAGATTGCCTGACACTTTAATTGCCAAAATTTATAATTCAGGAAAAGAGGTATCACAAATCTCCAAGCTTCATTTTCAGTTTTACTGTTCTTCTTCTGAGTGTTCATCTTAATTGAACGGATACATAATTAATCTCCTAAACCCAGTAATAAAAATGTGTCCTAGAGGTCAAGCAGCATGGCATTTTATGTTAAGTCACTTGTTCTTCTGCTCTTTTTCTGTCCTTCATATCGAACTAACAATGGCTAAGAGCATGAACACTATCATCTTTAAAGACAGAAAACTAATAACACATTTAATAGGAAGAAAATGGTTTTTTTAGCTTTAAGGAACCTCACATACTAGGTGATTCTTCCACTTTTTTGAACAAAAGGAACATTTTGAAGTTATTGGAGGCTAAGAAAAACAGGTGAGCTGTCGTCCACTGTGGGGTACTCTTCTGCAAAAGTTACACTTAAGCAATAGTTTGTTTAATTCATTGGGGGAGAAACACAGAATACAGTGTTAAGAATGGCTAATGTCTTGCTCTGCAGACAAAAGGAGAAGATGGCGATAAATAATGGTTGGAACATTTAAAGAATACAATCTATTATTCTACATCTCCTGGTGAAGAGAATCCCACTCTTTCAGTAAAGGAAAATATAATTTAATTTTAAATCTTAATAAACATGTTTTCTAACCTTATATTCTCCCTTATGTCATGCTCATCTTATGTCATGTTTTTCAGTTCAAGACACTCTCTCCTCCTCCCTTTTTAAGTTTTTTCTCAGCTGTAATTTGGTATACAGGAATGTGATAACCTCTGGAGTCACAAACTTCAGCTAAAACAAATTCCTTTCAGTGTTTTAAAGGCTAGTTGAAGCTTTGTGGAGTCCTTTTTATAATATAGCACTAAGAAATGTTTTTGCTATATGGAGTATTTATGATTTATACTGCATTTTTGTGCTCCCAGCAAAAAAACAAGAAGTGGTTTACAGCAACCTTCACTTGATGTGCACCTCTAATTCTGATACTGCTTAAAGAAGTCATGCTTGTAAATAATATAGAACTGGAAATCCTTTGCTTGGCTGTAGGAGTCTCACATTATTTTCAAGGGGAATTTTCCGCTATGGATTAGCGCCATACAAAAAGTGGAACCGTTGTCCTTAGTATTAGTGTTCTTTCAACAACAGCCCTAAAATGGGTTTTGAGATGAAGAAAAAGCCTCCACTGGAGTATACCAGGTCAGAATGTAAAGGACAGTACCTGTAGGGTAACTTTATTCAAGGCTATTTTATAAAAACTAATGAGTTGGGGGAAAAAAAATAAATCTCTATGCTACTTTGTAGTTTTCTTGAATTTCAAGTATTAAACATTTATCTTATTAGTCTCTTTTTTTTTTTACATTATATATTTTTCACTGTCCTACAAACTGAATTAAAAAAAAGCTCAGTTTTCAGTTTTTCCTGAAAATCACCGTATAATAATGTTCTTAACATCAGTGCATACAGGTACATACTTAACTCAAATTGTTATGCCTAACAGAGTTACACCTCAATGCCACGTATGTTACACATTTCCAGGTATTTAACTTCACAATTTTCTATCGAAAAAGCTAGAAATACTACAGAACAAGCACCATTTTTGATAGAGAGGTTATACACTTGCTGTCAGGATTTTGAGCTACAAGACTCTCCAGGAAAATAAAAAGCAAACACACATACAGGAACCAATTGTGAAGCAGAATTTTTGCCATTCAGATAAAGCTCCAGAGAGAGTCATGGCAAACTGGAAGATTTTAATATATTGCTTTTCAAAAGTAAAGAACCAAGCAAACAACCATGCCTACAAAAACTGCAGCTCTGGACAAATGGGCATTGAGGCTTCCCCCTGCCCTTCTTTCCTTTCTTCATGCCAATACTTTTCTAATCAGCTGAAGAATTCCCAGAGACTGTGATAAATGCAAATATTTCACCCTAAAGTCTGTTAACATGTATGATTTCTTCCCTAGGCAGCAGAATAAAACAAATCTAGAAGCAACTATAACCAACACAACCTACATTACCAACTCCTATTTTCCGGAGCCTTACTTAATTTGTAGCCTTCAAACAAAACACACCTTCACAGCAGGCTTTTCCTTTTCTCACTCCTGACCTTTCTTTTAATTAAATTGCCATTTCAAATACATCATTTTTCCTCAGCATTGCTCAATTAGTTTTTTCCATCTAAGATCCTCTCTCCTCAAGATCTTAATGTACTTTTTTCAGATTGGTTTCCTGTTTATAGGTGCACTCCAATCCTCTAGTACATTTAACTTACCAATTAGACAACGTTCACTTTGTCCAGTATCCCTTGCGTATTGTAGGAAATCCTTTCCTGACCCAGAGGTTGCCAGACTAATGCAAGAAGAGTGTCATTTTAATCACAAGTACCCTTGATTCAACAGAAAAGTAGCATGAACTCAAATATTTACAAAAAGCAAGGTATTTAGCTTAATAAATCTTGAAAATACTGCCATTTATTAGGGTTTTCATGCTAATAAATATTACAGAGGTGAAGGAGGACCTTCCTAACACCTAGTTTCAAACTCGGGTTAAAAAGTACTGCAGATCATTATCATGGCTATCAGCTCATAGCTTTTTTCAAGACAAAACAAAGTCATTCAAGCTAGCAATTTGCAATGACCACTAGGAATACTCAGAACTATTTTTTCATGTTAAACTGTTATACAAGGTCTGTTTTTTTGAAGTTACATGGTTAAGATGAAGCAAAATATGCCCTACGCTCCTGGTTCAGACCCAGCACATCATCAGCACAGTGCATGTATATAAGAGAATAAATATGCAACAAACTTATAAAGCTGTAATTCTATACATTTTCTCTTGCCAAATTATTTACATAAGACTCTATAGGGACAACTAAGAGTTACAGTTCTTGTACAGGACACAAAAGATGGATGTTATTGCAGAATTAAGGATTAACTTCCTTTGAAGAAATCTCATAATAAAATTTACAGTAACTCAATTCACTGACTAATTCAAACACTCCTGAAATACAAAATCAAGTGCTATCATAAGTATTGATGACACTGGCTATTCCTTTGGGATCTTGCCCTCTTTTTTTTTTTTTAAAATTCTGATAAAATGTATTCCCAAGAAAGCTGCTACAGAACAAAACCAAGAATCAACATGTGATAATTCAACACATTTATCAGCATATTTATCATTCTACTATATTGCAGATCAAATTGACAGCAGAGGCAACTGTAAAGATTGACCAGTATTTCTCACTTTAAGACTTTACATTCTGTTGTGCTAGAATTTAACTGCACAGGCCAAATACCAAAGGTCTTATGTTTTACTTAATAAAGACAACAGTAAGTTTTGGAGGAAAAACTGTGCCAAACCCCACCTTAATCTGTATTCTTAAAGATCTTTACTACTATTCTAGGATTTTAATTCCATTTCCTTGTGTTTACATCCAACAAAGCAACTTTTATTAATGTGACTTAAGAGTCTTCTTTCACATAGACTCTGCCTCAGTTCACAAAACGGTCACTCTTTTCTTGTTGAATTCAAAGTTTTCTTCTTTCCACATTCTTCAGATGTTGGATATATGCCACCTTCTCTGAATACAGTCTTCCAACGCTGATCTGCAAACACTACACATTGAGGATTTCCTCTCATACTCTTTACTGCATATATCCAAATGACTACACAGTTCCACTTTACTTCCACCATAGATTCACTGAATGTAAAAAAAAAAAAAAATTAAAAAAAAAGAATTAAAGAAAAAAAGGCCATGAGATGATTATATATGCTTAAATTTCCAGACACAAACCAGAAAACCATTCCCAACTTCGTTTAAATTTAAAGTACTTAAGCTGTCCTTTGCACATTTGACAGTAAAAAACTAAACACAATTCCCTTTTTTTTCCACTGTGTTAATTGAGTACTGCATAATTTTTAGTTTATTTCTTTTTATTTTCTAAGATAAAGAGAACGTTTGTATCTTCCCAGTTTGCAGACATGGGTGAACCACAGAAAACATATACCTGAGACTCTGAAACTCTCTGCTAGCACTTTAGTCCCTGATGTCTTTTAACTCTCCATATTGATCATAGCCTGACCAGATGAGTGCACTATGACATGACTCCTATACCACCAACAACTTTCACTGTTCTGTAACTTTCTGCATTTTCTGCTTAAATGCTGGTTTCATGGTTTTGTGCTTCTCTTTAGCCAGTATTCCTCACAAGAAGCAGACGTATGAACTTAACTTGAACTGCTCTGATCCTCTACTCCTTCTAAAAAAAGAACTACATGAAAAAAGACAATGAATAATAAAGCAGATTGCAATACTTCAAAGATGAAACACCGTGTGTGTCAGCAACAAGACCTGATGTAAACAATTGCCAAATGTGATTGTATTTAATATATCACCTTACTAAAACTAAAGAAGGAAAACTGCATACCTAGGAGACATGATTTTCTTAAAACAGCTCATAAAATATTATAAAGAATTAATACCTTTTGACAATAAAAAAAACCAAACAGTAGGGTTCTGTTCCCATTCAGATAACTTGCCAGAAGAACTTGACTTCTTTGTAGGTTTTTGCGCCATTCTGTGTAACACTATAAAAGCAATATATTTGTATAATTACTTGTATTTAAAAAACCCTAAAACTAGAAAAGCAATATACTTACTTGGATTAGGGTGTCTGAAATAAAGTCATAGTCTCCTTGCTTAAGTTTTGTAGGTTTCCCTTAAACCAGACAGCATAAAATGTTGGTTTGCTTTAGAATAATTTTTTTTAAATGACATAATGCACATCATAATGCCCGCACAAAATACTGTAGAACAATTTCTATTTACATCAAAATAGTACATCACTATCTGTTGCACAAAAGGCAGAGCTCTCAAGTGTGGAAGGATTTTCTTACATGAGTCGAACCCCCACTCTATCACAACAGTCCTTCAGCCTCTGCTTCTTTTTCTAACCAGTTACAGACCTCAAATACTTTAGAAGAATTACACTTCCTGAGACAAATATAAGTGTAAATGTTAAGTGTTTTCTTGAGGCAAGATGTTTTAAGTTGTAAGGATTTCCAAGTGAAAAGCAAATTTACCTTGTTTTGCTTTGATTTTTTTGTTTTTAAAAGCTAATCCTTCACTCTGACCCAGAAGACCTCTGAACCAGATGGCCATTTCTAATAATGTTAGAGCAAAGGACAGAGATTTTGAAAACAATTAAACCTCTTTTGAGACTTTGAAAATAAGGGTTCCATTTAGACAGAGAGATCCAAAACCTTGAGTAAGAAAAAAGCTGTGGGTTCACAGCAATAAATCTGCACTCTAAGGAGACTTTATAACATCACAAGTGCAGGAAAAAAATTGGCCCTGAGAGTCACTGATGAGACAGCAGTTAACAGAAAATAAGATGCCATAGGTTACATAACTCCTTCAGGTTTCTCCCATTTTTGGTGAGGTAAAATTTAATAAGACTGGAACACTACTTCTGTTATCAAACATGGTTAACAAAATACTGTAAGCCAATATAGCAATATATATGCATATCCAGTAAGATTGCGCTCTCATAGCCTAAAAAAGCAAGATATCTATACAGTCCACAAAACTCTATTCAAACTTACAGATGTAAGCAGAAAAACAAGTAAAAGCAAGAATACTGAATTAAGTCATGAAATCTAGAATGCAGCCTTCTTCACTAAAATCTTCAAGGACAAATGGGAAAAAAAGAAAATAAAATCTTCTTGACCACCATAATTACAGGTTAGGAACATCAATTTGTTTAGAAATGTGTGTGTGTATGTGTGTACATTTATCTAAACACACACATAAAAATATTTGCATCTATATTTATATATATATGAATAGGAACACCAAGATTGAAAGCACTAGGACCACAAATCTTCTGCTCTCCTGTTTCAAACTTCCATTTCACTCCTGTTTCTGCAGTGCACACAGTTGTCACACTATACTTGTCTGAACAGTACAACTGCAATAAAAAACAGGTTACACATTTTCCTTTATCCTTCACTTTTGCCAAACCTTTCTCACCCAGATACAAGGCATGAGTTTCTGGAGGCAGCATATTACTCACAGCGCAGTTAGGAAACTGTAACAGTTACCTTTTTTGTTTTAAAATTGCAATGCCAGTAAATAAACAAAATAAGATTTACAAAGTTTCTTCATTATAATTACTAACACACACCTCCTGACGTGTATTTGCAAGGAGTACACAAATAGCAGCAGCACAAGTCAGGAGTTTAATACTTCTTTACAGTATTTGAGAAAATTAGATATTGCTATTTGAATAAAATCAGGTATCATTTCAAAGAGGATTGCCTTCATCTCACAAATCTGTTAGGGCTGCAGTGCAAGAGAGGTTGCTCTAATGAAATACAAACCCAAGGTAAACTAAATCTGCACTTCTCTAGAGACTAATAGGTCATTTCTGCTACCAAATACTGAATTTAAACATCTTTAAATTGTTGAGAATATCAAGTCATTGAAATTTTGCAGGGTTTTCATTTCAGCAAGTGATGCATGCCATCCCACTTTCAAAGAAAAGCTGCTAACACAGCTACTAAAGGTAATATTAACAATAGAGAGATATCTATAGCTATCATTGTGCTAAAAGCCGTAGCAGAATGGCCAATTTTACTACAAGAGCATCGTAAAGGGCATTGATTCAGAAGTACTAGAATAGCTAATTATTGGCTCAGTGACAGTACAAGATACTGAATGCAATGCAGCGCAGCTCAAGAGAACTGCTAAGAGCCAGTTTTGAGAGCCTTCAGAGATAGTTTTTAGACACTTAGAGATGTCACAGCTCCTGGATGGAGGGTGGAGAATGTACCTACTCACAGCAGTTGTTTGAAAAAAGTCATAAACCTAGTCATTAGGGGGGTAATTTTGAAAAGACCAAAGCTCCCTTCTCACTTTAAGATTAAGGAAGTCTCAACTGTAGTTTAAGTAGATAAACCTGCAGTTTATAAAAACCCAGCATCTCCCACCCTTAAAGCAATGAACATCACTCGAAAGACACTTCCAATACAAAATGTTTTTGCCAGTTTTAAGGTTTGACCTGCTATATTGTTTTAAACCAAAATAATGAAAATACACTCTTTGCTTCGGTCCTTAATGGCTCATTTGCCCCCAAGATTAATTTCCCCTTTTATTATTTTTTTTCCATTTCAATTCCTCTAGTTCATCTTTTTCTGCTATCAACACATCAACTTAAAAAATGCAATGACTAACCAAGGAGACCCTGTAGCTGCAATGCATCAAACCAATTTTGTTGACCATTCATGGGTCACTGCAACATCAACTTCACATGCCTGTTAGGGAGACAAATGGCAAACACAGTCATTTCTTTTCCAAGCTGCACAGATTTATCACCTAGGCAATCAGGAAAATAACTCTGTCCGGCTGTCTCAGCTCTCAAATTTGAAACTATGTTCAAATAGTCTCAAATATAAGATGCCCAAGGTGTTTAAATCAATTTAACACAGAGTATTATCAGATAATGAATAGATAGCGAGTTATACAGCGGAGCTGATGCTCAATACCTAAACTGACATCCTACCCTGCTTGATTTCAACTGAAAAAAAAAAGTTAATGTCATTTATTATATGCCTTTTACTATATACACTTCTGGTTTTAAACCATGAAAATATGAAACACCATCATTATTAAGGAAATGGACTCAATTTTCTATTGTATATAGAGGGCTAGAAGACCAGATCCTATTTCTTTAGGCTAGAATAGATTCTTTCAGTTGAAAGGGACCTACAACAATCATCTAGTCCAATTGCTTGATCACTTCAGGGACGAAGCAATAGTTTAAGCATGGTATTCAGGGCACTGTCCACACTCCTCTTCAAAACTGACAGGCTTGGGGCACTGACCACTTCTCTAGGAAGCCTGTTCCTAATGTCCAGACTAAACCTCTCCTCAAGCAGCTTTGAACCATTCTCCCTATCCTACTACTGGATACCAGGGAGATCAAAATCAGCTTCCTGAGGAGGGGGACGGGGAGAAGAGAGACAAAATTCCATCCCCACTGAGTTTTTATAATTTTTTAAAATAATTTTGCAGACTAAGATTCTAATAAGAATCTGATGGTAGGCATCAGACCTACAATTGCAAATGCAAGAAAATTCCTTTCCTGGAAAGAAAAATAAGGTCCTTTTCCGAATCCTATCTGGATTAAATTTAGAATATCAAAAAATTCCTGTCAGAAAAAAGACCTAACACTTGGGATGATATTAAAAAAAAAAAATCAAAGTTAACTCTTTCAGGTCTTAACAATTATCCTGTGAAAATGAAGATACTGCTGAAACAAATTATTAAAAATAATTATTATTCATAGAGGATTACCAACTGCCAATGAAGAATATCACTTGCTTGAAAAGTACAGTTAATTTTGTAATACCTATGTAAAAAGGACTAATGAGGACATCTTCTTTGATATTGCCTAAGAACTAAAGAAAGTTTATACACATTTGTATACTTTAAAAACACTATTATATTGTCCTGCAGTAACTTTTATTTCCATGTTAAAAAAAATAAAATTCTGTTATTCAGCAGGCTTTTTATAAAATATTTATTACCACATACTTGATTACCCTCCATCTTGTAGTAGACAGAATATAAAAGCCTAATATACTTTGTGAATGTTTATGATCTGAGAAATTACATAGTACAACAGAAATATGAGTAGAAGATAGTATTCTTTCCCCTACTTAACAGCATCCACCAGCAGGATGTCATTGGGGATGATTAAGCTCAATGCTGCTGCAGGCACCAATGCAGTCCCCTTGCAAAATCATTAGGAACTCAGCCTGTTCTCTTCATTATTGCAACAGCACGCACCCAGCACTTCACATCACTGTTCCGCAGCCCTCTCATGCTACTAAATTTCATCTTCTCCAATGCAATTTTCTCAGCCATTAATTGAGTTTCAGCATTTGATTTCTGTTGCTCTAAAATCCTATGAAATATGAGACCCCCTAGTATTGGAATAGCCTTGTGCTTTTATCAAAGCAAACATAATAGCGTGGTGGTAAGAAGAATTATTTCTCTTAGGACAAGGACTCAACAATTAAAAGAAGCTCACTGCTAGTAAATATACAACTAGAACTCTACAAATTATCCAAACCAAATGCCTAAACTTCAAGCAATACTTCCCCTTTTCCAAAGACTAGGCACGGTAAAAAAAATTACTATTTTATATTCCATATTCTAATGAAAACATAAACATTTAACAAACTATACTTATTTCAGAAATAAGGCCAGATTATATTGTATGTATTTAATGCATACTAGTGAACTTTACCACATTACTCTGCACTGGGCTAAGAAAATGTTCTCTGTTTACAGCATTTTGCAGGAATATGTCAAAGAAATGACAGCTAAGGTTCACCTAGAAATACTAAGAAACTACAAAAGGCTAGCTGTAATAAGAAAGGACTGAATTATTACATCACTGTAAAAACAAACCTACTGGTAAAAATACCAAAACCACAGCAAGCTCTTAGAATTTTTGACTTAAGAGCAGCGGGGGAATAACAACACATTGTTAAAATACATAATTGGATAATTTGATTTTTAAGCTTCAAACCATCATTTCAGTCAATAAATCTGTAAAGCAAATCACAAGAAATTGTATTTTATGTGATCAGATGGCATTCTACTTTTCACATTACTGATTAACAGATGGAAGTGGAGTTTTCCCTTCAAAAGTGCTTTAGTCATCATAAAGTACCAACAAAGATGTTAATTAAACGCATTAGAAATAAAAACCTCTCAAAACTGCATGATTTCATGTTCATTCTCTACGGCTATTTCTATAGCACTCTGTTGTTATAATTAAATGGTAATTTTGTCATATACATGTGTATGCCAGGATAGGGAAAAAAAGGTACCAGGTCACCACTACAGCTTGAATCCCTTTTATCATGTAAATAAACATTGTTGAGCTAAATTTATATTAGCATGTCCTTGCACATGACCCAAATTAATTATTTTGTACACCACTTTAAATTATTTCTGTTGTGTAAAATATTCTCATTTCTCTGCACCAGGGAAAAGGCTCTTAGGAAATAAGAATATACATGTAAGGGTGCATGTAGTTCCCCTATTTCCTCTCCATATAAAATTCTTGAATAGTCTTGCCTAGCATTTCTTTAAAAACCAATTTTTATTCTTAGGCAAAAGTAGAACAGTAACTGATAGTTGGACATTCCATACCTGTATTTATTTGCCTAACTCCTTTACTCACAATAAAAAAAAAACCCTGCAGAAATCCCCATGAGTTTCTACACTGAATCAGTAAGTTTATGAAAATTGTGCTGCCAGAAGCGAAGTCTAAAGAAGAATTTAGTAAAGAGAATTAAAAGGAAACATACTACCCCCATAGGGTGCTAAATATAGAGAGCATAAACCCTTTCTTCCCAGTTATGGCTGAAAGAAACCATATTTCCTCAAGATGAGGCAAGTAGAACAAGCAGGAATCATCTCTGGAGAAATGAAGAGTGTTGAAAACAGCACTTGATAATGAGAAGAACTTGTTTCTACCATCTCAAAAGTACTGAATAGCACTTTATGAGAGACTAGTAAAATATTAAAAATTTAGAGAAGGATGCCTTTCCTCTTCTGTCATCTTTCTACCCCAATTGCAAGGCAACTTTGTAGGAAGAGAACAGTCACTTTTGGCCAATGATCACTGAGGGAGAAAAAGACAGGCAAGTTTCACATAAACTTCTCTTAAAATGTCTTAGAAATTCCTACAGTAAAGGATTATAATCAATGACTTAGAATTTGCCTCAGTTCTGAACTTCTTTCATTATGACTCAACACCAATTCACTAAATCAAACAAAAATGTTCATTTCTTCACAGGGTATTGATAGATACATTTACTTTGGACTAAGTACCAGACACTTTAAGAATAGAAGGACTTGAAAATACTAGTTTCCATGCATCACTTTTTTCATATCCTGACTGCATCACTTGACATACATAACATACCTCATCTGACAGTACCACTAAAACCTACACAATATTCATCTGAAGTTGTGAGCTATTCCTCTCATCATCTTAATCAGTTTGAAGATAAATTTTTGTCCTCAAAGAAAAAACTTAAGAATTTTGCTACTGTAAACAAATGTGACAGATACCACATTCTGTGTTAACTACATAAGGGAAAAGAGCTTGGTCTTCCAGATTTCTCAATCAAAAATACTTCTCACACCATTATTATCTCGGGCTGTGTATAGTAAACTAATTTCCAATTCTAGTCACACCAAAAGAAATTCAGCCCAAGTCCATTAACCAAATTATTTTAGAAACATTGAAAGACAAATCTAGCTGTATGCACACGCACATACCTAACAGCATCTATTTCTGAGATGATAGTACAGATCATCTCTGTGGCATTTGTCAGAGCCATGACAAAATCCTTTTCCCAGATGAATAAGTGACAGTGAGAATGCTGTTTTCAATGGGAAGAGGAAGCCAAGAGCTGGCTTGTTTCCATGGAAACACTAGCAGCATCAGGCAGAACAGCTGTAGAGGCATAAGTTCAGAAGGCAAAAATCTTGCTGATTTTACCCCACCGATATGTCAGTACCATCAGAGACAACCTACACTTAAGGTAGATCAAGCTAGTTTACATTGTATACATCAGGTTAAGCTAAAATTGCCAATTAAGAGTTTTAAAAAGCCAGTATATCAGAAGTAAATCAATAGAAAACTACTTATGAGGCAATTTAGTCAGCCTATGCATACATGGAGCTACAGAGTGTATGAATATCCACAACAGTGATGCATTATGATTTTTGAAATTAGGAATACATCTTGATGTGTCTTCAAAACTTACAGCTCCCATAGTCTAAATGCTTCAAACAGAACGACTTTCTCACTATTTTAATCTGATGGTCTATTTTCTCATTTAGAAATAAATTCATCACTTTGATTACTATCATGGCAAAAGCAATACCCTCCTTGCAGTTTATGTATCAACTTTTACTATTTTCTTTGTATCATTTTCAGACGGAAGATGTCTGCCTAACTGATAATTAAATGGTAAAATCTAAAGGATACCTGATTTCCTTGTTGGATAAAAGACAGAGTAAAGATTTCCACTTATATATTAGAAGGCTTTCTATTATTTAAGAAAGCAACCTTTGCAACAACCCTATTAATCTACAAACATGTACTCTGAGATTAACATATCTTCGCCACTCCATTCATATAGTATTTCGGACTATTCCAGCAGTGTTGCTTCCATCAAAAAAAACTGTCTTGCATCAGAACAGGCGAAGCCCTAAAAACATAACACACTTTAGTTATTCATCATAGTATACAACAGCCTTCCTAAATCAAGGCTTTCTTAATAGGTATCTAGGTACCTGTTACATAAACGTTAGCAAGCCCCCAAATAAAGACATTAAGTTATCTTTGGTAAGAATGTTCTCCAGTATAAATTCTGTATCTTTAGCCTTTCGAGGGGGTCTAAAAAAATCCTATTTTTTTCCCTTCTCCCATCTTATTTCAGCTGATTCTTCACTTCATTGCATGGTCAAAGCTGGTATAGCTGCAATGGGACACTGAAAAGAATCTCTGACAATTTAAGGTCATGTAAAGCTGCAGATGAGAACTTTGTATTTCTCTCCAACAATACCACCCACCGCTCAAATTCAGCTCCTTGTGTCACAATGAAGCAACATCAGGATTTTTAAGAACACTTGCAAAGTGTGTATCTCGGTGCCTAGACTGTAAGGCTTCTATGCTTTTATTTGCATTGCAGTGAATACTTACTTACAGAAAACTTGATAAATACTTGATAATAAGGTCATATATTTCGCCTGTAAACCAAGTAATTAAGATCTTTCACAGAGATAAAACCATATAGCAAAGGGGTTGTGTAACTTGCCTTCAGCTGCTGCAAATAGCAGTGCCAGCTTATGTACCCTGGGCCACGCTGCCTCCTGTACTGCTGAACTACCCAACTTTGCAGGTGCTGTCCCCTTATCCATGAAAGATGGACAATATACCTATGAACTTGATGAAGCTCAGGGCCGTTTTTGCATTCCTTCACTAAGTCTAAGAGAAACACAAAATCCTTAGGAAAAATCAATGAAAATACTAATTACTTCTTTAAACAGTATCATGTTTCAACTACTATTCAAAAGTAAAAAGGCCTTAAAGGCTTATTACTTTGAAATACGATATGTGAGATGAGCACTGACATTCTAGTTCCTGCTGGATATCTGCAGACACACTTTCAAACTCAATGCTTAGTATTACCCCTCGTACTTTCTTACTATTTAGATGTATCTTTGCACTTTTTACTAAAGCTGGCACTTCTGAGCCATCAAAGAACACCAAAACCACTTACAGGTATTAAGTAGCAAAACTAACAGTGCACATTTGAGTCAGATAAGAATCAGGCGTCTGTTTCAGAGCTGTTTAAACCAACACACAGATTGAGTTGCTCAGTACTGTGCCAGTATCTTAAGCCAGTAGCTTTTCATACCTACATAACAGCAGTCTGTTAAATAGCCTTACATAGCCTGTAAGTGATCACTTTATTAAGCCTGGAATGAAAGGAGTCCCGCTGCACTCTTTAATTTCATTTCACAGCCTATGAAGTCCAAAATAATAAAATGAAAATGGAAATAACATTCAGATCTAACTCCTGAACTTGGGAAACAAAGAAAAGTGTTGAAGGCTTCAAAGCAATCATACATATATGGATTATGTTTTATCTTTACAAATCCCTTGCTTAGGAGATGTTACTATCTGCATGTCAAATTGCATGCACTAAAAGTTAAATTTTATTTTAGAATCACAAAGTAAACCTTCTTGTCAACAAACTAGTTTCACTATTTATATAACATCACTGGATGGTCTTGCTAGAATAATCTTGTGCGTGCACTATCCCTGAAGAGGTTACCATGGCAACTTATATTTGAATTTCTATAAATTTCTATTTTTAGAGATCACAGTTTAGTATAAAGAAAATCACAAATATTAAGAACCATTTCATTAACAGAAAATATACCATTTTTATCATTATCATACTTCCCAAAAAAGACACTGGTGAACTTAAATCAGACAGTAAAGCTAAAAAAAAAATTAATTAGCACAGTTCTTAGGAAAGTTTACCACTAAGCAGCCTCATCATAATCTAAGTGGTGTATGAGTCAGTAGCTAACACTATGAGGCAAAGAATGATGTTCATAGAGTTTTGTCTTGATTTCAGTGAGGCCAGGATTTCACTCAAATGTTTTTACAGTTAGTCATCATCTCAGCTAACATAAAACATGAGGGTATTTGCCAGAATACTCAGAAAATAATGGTGCTTTTTTTCAGGTGGGGAAAAATGTTGATTTGACAGTAATGTCTCAGTTCCAAACTAAGGTTACCATCACCTTAAATTACTGTGTTCAAGAGTGCTTACTAAGTGCACACAAGTCCTTACATATAAATTCACTTTAATGATTTAAAACTTGCCAGAAATTCTCAAAGTTGTTTCCCTATCTGAAAGATCAAGTATAGAGTAGAAGCCTTAAGAAAATGAAAATAATGATTTAGACACTGTTGTTACAGTCCTGACACTGCCTCACTCTTGCTGCCTGGAGTTGAAATCAGAAAAACATATTTAAAACCAGTTTATAAGCTATAAAAAGGTAAATATCTTCTAAGAGACTAACACTACCATATTGCAATTTTCTATTACAGTATTAATTACAGGATCATTTTTCAAACTTGGAATATCTTCACCCAAGCCACTCACAGTTCAGGATGGCCTAGATCAGATGAGAAATTTGGAAAGCAAGTGCCTACAGGTTCTGCCAAAGACTGGGCTGAAAACGCACCTACAACTCCAGGACGCAACTACAAGCAGCATGCCTACCTTCCTATTTCTCCCAGTATCTTCCATTTAATATTTACTCCATACTCCTCTGTTCTCCAGCAAAGTTGAGCGGAAAGATTCTCTATTGTAAAAGCTGCAGTTTTGACACTGCTAGCAACTTTCCACAAAACACCAGGTGAAAGACAACCTTCAGGACAATTATTGCATGCGCTACAGTTTTGTTAGGTAACTGACAGTCGAATTTCCTTCAGGACTCAGGCAGCCGAGATGCAAGTATGTCACTGATGTGCAAAGACAGACACATCTGGTAGCTTTTCTTCAGAACCTGTCCTTTATTAAAAACATATTTTAAGAATTATCTGGAGCCAGCTGTCAAGGGAAAACATACTGGAGAGCAAACTTCAAAAACACAACATTGGAACTTAGCAAGTGAGAGCAACAGCTGCGAAGACTTTTACTTTCTGGTTAACTTACCTCACTAAGCTCCTAGGATGAGCTGACAGCAACTACATCATGCCACGGGGTACAATTCCAGAAGTCACTAAACCATACACTTATACACATGTCTGTAAGACTGACAGTGAAATCAATGGAAGAGACCAGGAGATGATACCCACCATAACTGCTCTTCCTGCAGGATGAAGTTTAGCTCTGAATACTTTGTTGGAATCTCGATAAATATGCTGTAAAACACTTACTACCATTTTATAATCAAACATTTCCAAATACAAGTTCTTTAGTCTTGTATTGCAGGTATAATTTGCTTTTCTTGCTGTTAAATTTGAGACGCCACTGCAGATTTCTCTCAAAGGAATTACAACCATTTGTTTGCTCCAAAGACCTGACTTAGAAATCAAACCAACATCACCACTGACAACAGCAACTGAAAGATAGAACTAAAATCTAAACCATCAAAGTAGAAAGTAGTCTGCATCAAAATTGAAAACCCCTATCTAAATAACAGAAAGTCAGTATGATCACTTACTGTCTCGCCCCTATACCCTCAGTCGAAGGGCCAATGAGGGTCACCCTGAGAAAAGAATGGAGGAAGAGCCAGGGTGACCCCTTCACACTTCTTGAACGAGAATCACCTACCAGTGCAGACAGAGCAAAGGTGAGAAAGGGCTGAGGTCACTCTCCTTTGTCGCTGTCACCACCTGACCCCAAAACCGAGACCTCAGGCCAGCCACTGAGGCAAATGCACCTTTATGCAGGTGCTCAGGGAGGATGAGGGAGGGCACCTGGGGGCTGTTCCTGTTCACAATCACAAACAGGTCACCCAATGCACCTCCACACCCTTACCCAGACCAGAGGAGTGACCACAGCTCCTTCGCCGGTTCTTCAGGCCACAGCTCCCACCTCACCCCATATACACTCCCGTGAGGAAGGTGCTGGCACAGCGGGACCCCGTGCTGCCTGACATTGCCTACAGAAGCAGAGGGCAAAAGCATCACCACCCCACGGGAACCGATGTCCCCGCCATGCAACGGCCCATCAAAGCATCGCTTCTGCACGCACATCCCGAGGGCGACGAGCTTTCCCCTCGGTGCCCCACAGTCTGCCTCCCCGTTCAGGGGACTCTGGCAGCCCATCGGCCTCCCCAGCCCCCCGGGCGGGAGCGCCGGCCGGCGGCGCTTACCCTGGCGGCACGGGAGGAGTAGGGGTCCTCGAAGAGCGCCCAAACACGGGGCTGCAGCCGCCGCCAGCGCCCGCCCTTGCCCTCGGCAGCCGCCCCCACGTCCTCGATGCCCAGTCTCTTGGCGGCCAGATCGTCGTCGTCGCCGTCGGGGGGCGGCTCGCCTGTCAGCAGATCGGGTGCCTCGAAGATGTCGAGGGCCTCCTCGGCATCACGGTGCTGGCGGTAGGTCATCCAGCAGCAGGGCTCCACGTCAGTCTCGTCTATGCCCCAAAAAGCCAGCTCCTCCTCGAAGAGGGGCCCGCAAACGTCGGCGGGGCAGTGCAGCTTGCCGGTGCGGTAGTAGTTGAGCACATAGGCGAAGACTCCTGGGTGCCGGTCGAAGAAAAACTCGCTGGCGCCGCCGCTGCCCCGAGGGCTGCAGCCGCTGCCGGGCTCGGGGCAGCAGCCCGCCGGTGGCGGCGGCGGATTGGGGGGCGCCGGCGGCGGCTCCTCGCCGCCTGGGGACTCGCTCTGGGACTCGCAGGCGAGCAGAGCCAGGCGGGTCCCCGGCAGGGTCTTCAGGGTGCTGCGGTAGGTCTCGTGCCGCGTGCCCCCCACGTTGAGGATCACCCTCTCGTTGTCCTCGAGCTTCCCCATCGCTCCGGGTGGGACATGACTGGAGAGAGCGCGGGAGGCGGTGGCGAGGATTGGGTGAGGTCGCCGGTCGCTGGCAGGTCCGCGGGGTGTGAGCTTCTGCCTTAAACGCAAACAGAAGAAATCGAGGAGAAGCCACCCAGGCACTTCGTAGGGGGGCTATTCCCCGCCTTCAAGGCCTGCCCCAAAGTCCCCTCCATCCACAACATCGCCCGCCGACCCGCACTCCGGGACAGCTCTCCCGGCCCGGCCCGGCCCGCCCCCCACGACCGAGCAGCTCCGCACGCTCCTCCACGGCGGGATCTACCGCCTGTCTGCCCCGGGCGCTGCTCCGAGCTATCTCCCGCTTCCCCTGGAAGCAGGCTACCGAAATGGCACTGCTGCTGCTTCTCCCCGGTACGGATCCGCCACCGTCACCACCCCTTCTCCCTCGCGGGGCTGCGTGAACCGAGCTGATGGAACAGAAAGTGTGCGGTTAATTATTTAATGGGCATCTATCTTTTATTATCCCAACAGCTTAACGAGGGGGGGGGAAGAATGTTAGCTATTTTCCTCTTCCTCCCGCCCCCATTGTGGGAGGGAGGAAGGGGCTGCTTTTTAGGAAGAAATACCAAGCACCCCATAAGCAGCAGCAGGCACACCCCAGAAAACCTGTCTGTGCGGAGCTCGGCTCGCTACTTTCTCAGACAAATCACGAAAGCGAACGCGCATCTTGAGAAAGGGCAGGTGGGTTCAGCGCTGCGTCGCCGTGGGTCTCCCCCGCTCCCCATCCAGCCCCGCGGGTCCCTCCCGCTGCCCCGCCGCTACCTTTGCCGGAGCAGCGACGGCGGCTTCTCTTCCCGGGCGGTCTCCGGCCTCAGCCGCTCTCCGTGCCGCCCTGCCAGGCGAGACTACTTGTTGTCGGTTCGAGTGTTTCTCCGCGTTCAGGTGGCTGTTTTACCTCCCTCCATGCTTAACTCCGACAGGCGTAACGGCAGCTCCCGCCGCCCGCGCGGATATCCCGCTCCCCTCATTTTACAAGGGGGATGCGGCCGTTCCACGTCGGGTCTGGGAACGGGGGCCGCCGGCCGAGAGCAGAGCCATGAACGGCGAGCCAAAGCGCTTCGGGGACCGGGGCGGCCGTAATCCCACAGCCGCTCCAGGAAGACAAACCCAAAGGTGAAATCGTACCTCATTTGGGGCCGAAGCTCCTCCCCGGGGCGGGGGCAGGGACAGCGCAGCCGGCCCTCCACACGCCCTCGGGCTCCTGCTTCCAGCCCCCTGGGTAGCGAGGAAGCGGCGGCGAAAACGGACCCCGCATCTTTCCGAAAAAGGCAACACCACCTCCTCTTCTGTACATGGTCCTTTGGTTCACATTTAAGTAAAATACACGGGAAAGGGATCGGGGCTGAAAATAGCTATTTTTCGGAGGAATGCAGGAAAAGCAGCGCTAGCTACAGGTGACTGCAGAGAGGAACTGCTCAGTCGCCAGGAGAGGGTCACACGCCCCCGGCGTGCGAGGCAGCAGGGGATGCGCAGGGCACCGCGTGGAGCGCCTCGGCTCGGAGAAGCCTTCAGAGCCAGCTCCAGCGCGGGCCGGCAGCGGGGGTTTGGGGATCTGGCTCAAGGAGAGGGGATCCAACTTTCATGAATCAGCTGGCAGCAAAAACAGATGAGTGCACTTCACACTTCTTACGCTCCACAGGTTTGAGGATAGAAGATGAAAGCCCCCAATAATACATAAGGGAAACCAATGCCCGTGTACTATAATACATGAGAGTCGAATGTCTCTCTGCCCGTAAACCAGTAGAGGTAATTTCTACAGCCTACACACACCTGGTTTCGGTGGCATTGGTCAAAGGGAAAGAAGCTTCCAGCCCTAAAGAGAAGATACTCAACATACGAGGTGATCATTCTTGCTTCCTCAAAAGCAAAAAAAATTCTTCCTCCACACCAAGGGTATTCCTTGGCCTGATGATGGGAAATGAGTGGAATAATGGTATCTGAAACTTTCCGCATCAGAGCCTTCAGCTGGGCACTTGCTGGCGTCTGGAGGGCGAAGCTCTGCTGGAAGCAATGCTCAGAGGACACTCTGTTTAGACCAAATTGCTTTAACCCCGATCTGTCTATATGTGGCATCCGTGATGTAAACACAGACTCCCAAAGCAGCAGCAACGTTAAGAAATGGGTTTCAGAGGCTTTCACTAGATGTTCGTTTTGAATTGCCTAAAAAAAAGGCCAAATATACCCTGTCAAAATAGATATAATCAATTAGTGAAAACCCTGGGAACCAAAATTAATATCCAATTACAGAGTTGTAAATAAAGGACTCTTCCATCCTAATGCCACCTTTGGCCCTCACGCCATACTTGATATACATTGCAGATGGGATTTTTCTGGAAAACAGACACAGAGAAGGAGGGAGTAAGACAAAATCAATATTCATTGTCTTCTCTCTGACCCAAGAGGTTTCTGGAGAAATGGAACGTATTAAAGCTCTACAGGATTCATCCAGTATCAAAAACCATGGAGTGGCAGTAGCTGCCAAAACACTACACAAACTGTATCATCAAAGAGGTAATACCTTCGACTCAGTGATCACTATGGTCTTTTCTAACCTTGTTAATTCTGTGGTTCTGTGACTTCGTTTCAAACTGTCACTGTCTGCTCAAGTTACAAGACAAGTACAGCCCTCCAGAAAAAACCTGCACAAACCACCACAAAACAAAACAAAAAACCCAAACCAAATCCCTGGGTTTTGAGAAAAAATCACAACCCATCCAACGTCCTAAGAAACCCAAGACTAACAAGAATGTCATCTCACAAACAAAATCATTACAATCATACTGTCATGCCATTGCCATGCAAAAGGCATGTATTGTGAGCAACCTGTTTACACTTTAGACTTATAAAGCACACAGAGGGTTTTATTGAATTTGTAAGAGCAAGCCCTAGAAATAATTTTTCCAGTTGGTAAGAAATCGAATAGACTCTTCCAGAATATAATAGTCCTTCAGTTGTATCAAAATTTTCATATTCTATAACTTGTCTGTTACTAAATATAATGCTCTTAGTTTCTTTGTGTGCCATTCTTCCTTGTAGTTTCAGCATGTGGCAGACATCTCAATAAAGGATGAAATTGTTAGATGTTGACTTTCCAGAGCTGAAATTTTCTTGAATGACAATATGCTACATAGACATAGCAACATTTATGAATTAATTTCCTCTGTACAAGAGCCTGACCTGAATTTTTGCACTCCTTAGTGCTTCCAGTAAGAGTAGAAGTATGACATATGTAAGAGCGAGAAATGTGTCTGCCAAGTGAGTGTTACGATGAAATATGTCTGCAAATGGAAAAAAAAAAAAAAAAAAAAAAAAAAAAAAAACAACAGAACTGAAAATTATTTACATATATTCTCAAATATATTCATGTAAAAGGTGAGTGGAAACATTTCTGTAGCTCAGGATTTGGGACGGTCTTTGAGAAACTCAGTGACACTGGGCAATGCAAAACCAATTTTCCCCGCTGGATAGTTCCCTTACAAAGGCAAAGGTCCTGTATGATTGTTTCAACCAACAAAGCAATAAAATTAAATATGAAGATTGATATGAGAAACCCAAGACAAATGAGCATTTTACTTACTAGCAGCAATCATGCTACATGGTTAAGTCTTTGCCTTCCCTGGTGGTGGGGATGGAATTGTAAAGTGTACATACAGTAAAATAGGCTTGGGGTTTCTCTCTTCAAAAGAAGGGGAAGGGTTGATGTTCTCAAGGGTGAAAATCTCCCAACTCGGGACTGTTTTGGCTGTGATGCTAAAAGAACACATATACAACGCAACTGGGGCCCTTCCAAAGGATCAACTCCTCCAGCCAACCTCATACACTTCCAGATCAAAAGTACCTACTCTCACAGGTAACCTGCTCTCCAAATTACATGTCCTCATCTGCTTCTCCCTTAGAAATTGTCACCCTTCATGTTTGATTCCACTGTTTCTCTAAATCAGTAGTAGATCACATATGGCCTTTGCCAAAAGTCAACCACACCTGAAGCTTCCAGGCACTGCATTTTTGCTTCATGACCTGTTGATTCCCCCCAACTACTAATACCAGAGGTACAATGCAAGATGGTGGAAGAAGGATTACTCACCTGTTTCTGCTATAATTCAAGTAGCTTTGACAGGGTTAATTCATGTTTGTAGGATGCAGATTTTCTCAAGCACTTTAGGATATTACATTCTGCTTCTAAAAGGAGGTATTGCCTCAGGCTGTGTCTGCGCTTAAATTTTTTAGTGCCCAATGCTGAAACAGTTGAAATGAATTTTTGATCTGTCCCAGTGTCTTTCTAAAGAAGATTCATTAAACTGTGAGAACAGTACTGAAGTGCTCAACAGGCATTTATTCTTTAGTTCAAGTAGAATGTAAGTATATGGAGCGAGTTTCTTCCGGGTGCTCTTTGTACTTAAACAGACTGGAAAAAAAAGTCTTGGAATGTCCTAGTCAAGCATAAATAGACTCAAGAGACAGGGAAATTAGTTGAACATCTCCAAACAACTCATGGAAACAAGCTTCCCTCATTCAAAAGGGAGAAAATGGAAAACAGGGAAATGCCCAGGCCATGTATCTTGTCTTACAACATGGCCAGCAGAGCTGACCTAGCCTCCATTGAATTGGCTTCTGCTTCCTAGCAGTCTCATGAAAATTTTGGGTTATGCTGTTCCTAAAATTTCTTTGTTTTCCTGTTGTTTATTCATCTCATTCATTTGACTGAAGTTTTTGCACAACACATCAATAATAAAACTTTGTATCAGTATAATGACGCCTTCATCTGGTTGCAAGTCTTAAGCACTCCCATACTATAAATAATCAACAATCACCTAGAAGATGCAGGACAATTAGTTTTCTTCAGCTCCAAAAGAGTGTGCCCTGAAATAAATAAATTTATCTAAAGAGAAGTACTTTATTATTTATTTTAGCAGTCTCTGCAGAAAAGAAACAAAAAACCCCAAAACAAATCAACAACAAAACCCACCTAAACAAAACAAAAACATCTATAACAGTTTGCTCTGAAACATCTGTCATTTTCATTTCATTGGCAAAGACTGGATTAAGAAACACACACTTTATAGAACTAAACAACCTTACAAAGAAATTTAAAGGGGTAGTTTCTAAGTCTCAGATGTGATCAAACTGACTTGGACATAATTTGACTCTTAGGGAAGTTAATTAAAAAGAGATCCTTACACTTTTATTTTGGTAATTTACATTATCTATTATCCAGCATTCACAATTGATATTCAAACTGTTATTGAATAGCTAGTCTATGTTTTTAAAATATTACACCCACTCAGTAAAATATCCTGGAAGCAGTTTTATGTTTCAGTTAATGCTAACTTTTACTAATCTTATCCTGAAATCTGTTCAAATCTGGTACATAATCCATATACGATGGTGATTTATTTGAGGAAGTCAGTAAACCCTCCTTCACATGCCATCAAAATCAATGGAAACACTCTAAAAGGACTACAGGGGTTTTCAGATGACTGGCATTGTTACACCTAGTTTCTGTGTTTCACCCAAGTTTGTCTATCATTTTTCTCCTTTCCATGACTAGCAAACTCCATTCTTTTCATTAATTTTTATGAAGAGACCATAATACACATACCTCAAGAAGGCAGGGATATGCTTTAATACCTTATCTTCTGAAGATATTTGCACTGATGATCTTCAAGGTATCTCTGAAGCAATAGTGATTATGAGTGTATAGAAGATACTTTGTAATGATATTTTTTATTATTGATTCAAAGTTTAATTTTTTTTTCTAATTAATGCACAGAGGTTTTGTTTTCCCACTGTAAGTAGCTATAGTTTGCCTGTCAGAAGGACAACTCCTACAGTTCAAGGCACAGAAGTCTCCCACAGAGCCTTACTGAGGAAGGCAGATTTGAAATCAGATGCCTGAGCTATAAAGGAAGCAAAGAGGTTTCTTCAGAGTGTCTGCAGTCTCATATAGCAGACCCAATCTCGGTGTATGTAAACTTGATTAATTTTGACTGCCTCCATTCAGCTGCAGTGAAATTTTTCCTCTCTGAATTTTTTTCATGCTACTTTGCAGACAAGATTGCCCAAATCTGGACTGAGCTGTCTACTGCCATGGAAACAGAACAGTATTCTCAAGAGATAAACACTGCATCTCCTCTGCTTGTGCTTTAGCCTTGCTTGCCAAAGTGAGAGGTCCTGGCACAGATTTCTGCTATGACTTGTAAACTGGACATTTTCCTACCTGGCAGGGGAGAGCCAGACAGGAAATACCAGATCCATCACAGGTAGCATCATCAGCATTTCTTCTTCAGAGAAAGTGCCAGCAAGCCTTAAAAAGCTGTGCCAGGTCATGCTGAGGCAGAGAAGTTTGTGCAGAAACAGCCTAGCGAAGTGTCAGCTAGTAGCCCTTCTTGGTTTAAGGAAAATAATACAAAGTTGTAAAACTGCCGGTTTCTCCACATCTTTGAACAAGTCAACTTACACACTTAGTCACAGAGTAAAACCAGATTACATTTAGATGTCAAAGAATATGCCATGTCCATGCTGATCTTGTAAATATCTCACCAACATCGAGATCTTTTCCCAATTTGTTTTGAACTGCAGTGATCTAAGCCTTCCTTAAAGGTGAAAAAATGGACTGTTTTGGAGCGAGGGGGAAGGTGCAGGCTCAGGGACTGCTGTTGCAGCAGATGCTGATGAGCACACCACCTCGGCTAGGGACAGGAGGTACAACACAGCCAACAAAACACCAGTCCCAGCCACCTGTCCTGTGCATGTGGGTGTAAATGGGATGTAGAGAGCTAAGTTTTGACTGCAGGAATGGGGCCATAAGGGCGTTAGTAGTCTTGTCTGAGGCCCTACATACCTCTTGTAGTAGGAACTCAGAACAGAGACAGGTGTTAGGTCCTGAACTGATCTGCTCCCTGAACTGATCTGCTCAACAATAGAAACTGCGGTGGAGATTGTCACATTTGTGTCCCACAGGAAGAATGAATACCCTCCTTGCTTTTGGCTATGGCAATTTCTCTAAGCTTTTACAGCTTGAGTATTATGTCCTGTTCTGGATCCCTCAGTTTAAGAAAGATGTTGAGTTGCTGGAATGTGTCCAGAGAAGGGCAACGAGCGCAAGCCCTATGAGGAGTGGCTGAGGGAGCTGGGGTTGTTCAGCCTGGAGAAGAGGAGGCTCAGGGGTGACCTTATTGCTGTCTGTAACAATTTGAAAGGAGGCTGTAGTCAGGCGGGGGTCGGTCTCTTCTCTCAGGCTCCCAGTGACAGGACGAGAGGACACAGTCTTAGGCTGTGTCAGAGGAGGTTTAGGTTGGATATTAGGAGAAACTTTTTCACAGAGAGAGTGATTTCCCACTGGAATGGGCTTCCCAGGGAGGTGGTGGAGTCACCATCCCTGGGTGTGTTTAACGATAGGTTGGATGATAAACTTAGTGACATGGTTTAGATGGTCTAGATGGTTTAGATGAAGAATTGGTGTTGGATAGGTTGTTAAGCTAGGTGAAAGGTTGAACTTGATGATCTGTGCGGTCTTTTACAACCTTGTTAATTCTGTGTAATATCGAGAGAGAGAAGGACACATGCTTTAAAAGTCTGGAAGGCTCTACTTTTTTGGCAGAATAAACAGGCAGCCTAAACAGTGTAACAACAGAGGTGCCTAAAGATGCACACTACAGAGGTACCTAAAAGCTGCTGCCTAAAGTTAAGCAGCACACTTCTGTCAGAGACTGAAACCCTGCCACTATCGCTTATGACACTATTTCTTGAGAACAAGTTGCTGTAACACCTTAATTCCCACAAGTTGCCGTAACACCTTAATTCCCACAACTTGGAAGTATGCAAGCTCAAATGACCTGAGAGTTTAATAGCCTTTTTATGAAGATATTTGCACTTCAAAATCACAGCACATATACCACATGAGTGCAAGCTTCCTATGAGCCTCCAGTGGGAATTCACTGTGTCAATTTTATAACCATCACTCTCTACATAGCTCATAAGTGGGCAGTTAACAGGACTGGCAGAGAGACAGAAGTCAATCTGCCACCACTGTAGTGAGAAACATCATTTAAGTATGCAAGAAAGCTGCTGGCAAGGCATGCATGGGGAAGTTCTTTAGAGTCATTGTGTTCCACTTAGGTTCCCATCTGATTTTTCTCAACAACATACAGACAAAACCAATAAAATCTAACCTATTATGATTTTTTTGCAAACGTTGACTGTCAGTATGGAAGAAACATTCCAGTACCATGTAAATATCATTTTTTATAAAACTTTAGACAGCTGAGAAGTATCACAAGGGTGATTCAAAGGACCTTTCTAAAAAAGAATGAATTATAAAGATCTTCTCCTTGAGCATTGCCTAAACAAAGGAAATCCTCGTAATATTTTAACGCCCTACCTATCTAGGGATCTACCTCAGCGTTACAGCTAACCTGTGCAGAGATGAAGATTTGGTCTGACTTCTCAATAATCTTCTCATTTTGCAAAGTGTTATCATAGATATTTGTTAAGCAAGGTGCAATCTGAGCTGTTTGCTGTTACAAACAGCTAACATTTAATGTATCATTAACATAATATTCCCTGTCTACCATCTTCATCTATTCTCTCTCACACACCTTTTCCAACTCACACTTTATATTTTCTAAGGCAAGGGTTATATCCCAATGTAAGAGGTTGAATTCTGCCCCACTCATCCCATGACACATCTTTTAGGCTCTTCAAGGCTAGAAAGCACATTAATGAAACATTAACTGACATGTCCCAGCTCAAAATGTTTTAACATCAAAAGGAGAGGCACAGTGGAAGACAAAATACTAAAAGAGGTGCTCTGAGAGCAGAGCTTCCATCTTAACTATAGCTTTAAGCTGCTCCCACTACTGTGACTGAAAAGTTGCTATTCCTCTACCAGAAAAGGAAGCCCTAATTTAAAATCTAGCAGTATCATAATTAATGTGAATATTACACTAAACTTGAGGGAGACGGGGAAAGACCACTGCTTATCAGGTTCATTTACATTTTTTAATAACTCTTTGGCTTAGGCTTTTAATATTAATTTTGAAAATTGCTTTGGAGGTTCCATGTGTCAGCTCCTCTCCTACAGCCATCCAGCCCTTCCCTTAGGCAAAACGCATTCAAGAATACAGATGGGCAAGAAGGCCAATGGTTGATCATTTCTCCTGAAGGAAGAGCACCAGGACAACAGGACAATCAGCTTCATGGTATTGAGTTGACATAAGGCACTTTCAGCAGCACAAAGATATGGTACCAGCCTCTACTCAAATTTTATTAGATCACTAAACTGATACCTACTATGTCAGTTTTTGTTTGATGCTTCTGAACATTTTTTACCAGGATATTAGAAAGCAGTAATTAAAACTCTGTATAAACTGAGAATTGCTATGGTGTCATCATTCTGCATTGTTTCTTTAAGTGTCAGAACCATCTTTCTTCATCTTTAAACTGCTCACAGGCATGAGTTATGAATTCACAGCCTACCTTCACTGCTGCTGTCAAATAGTCTCTACAGCCTAAGAGCACAAGTCAATATAACAAGTGATCAAAAATACTGTCTTTGAAGTCAAACTGCAAAAGAACAGTTTGAAGTCCATCATTATTTGGCAATAATACAGCTAGAGTTTTTACTTTCATTTTACTGAGAGAAAAATGCAATTAAGCCAAAAAGAATACTAACAATTTAGTAATCTTTACATAATCCTGACTGGAGTCTAAAGCAACCTTGTGGACTGCTTGTTCAGGGTGAAAGGCAGTTCAGAGTTTTATGTATTATTTATGGTAGTTAATTCACTAGGGAGGAGGAGAAAGGCACTTCAGACATAAATACAGCAGTAAGTTGACAAGAGGGCTGAAGTAAAATCTCACCTGGTAACAGCAGTCTTTCACTATTGTGTACTGAGTAAAACTTTTCAGTTCCTCAGGTTAGAGACAGCCAAACTTATGTAAAAAAATAAAAACAGAGGAGCAGGAAGTAACAATATCCTACATCTTAAACACTGTTGAAGAGAAGCAATGTTTTGCTTTTGAATTACAGCAAAGTAACTGTAGACTGAATGAGGTTTACCTGCATTTCTATGCATCAGACAGAAGAAGGGATTACTATGCATCTCAAAGTCTAAGGAAGACATATTTCAGCTTAGACAAAAGATTTTCCATATGATATCAAAAATAAGCAATGATAAAACCCATTCTAATAAATACCTGCATACATAATTATATTACATTTGTTAGATACATAAGAGACCATTTATATATAGTGTGTGTTAAACACCTTGCATTTTTTTTAAAATTCCCTTTACCCTCACCCTTGCTCTTAAAAAAAACAATTAAAAATAATAATTGTTTGGTTCTTCATTATTTTCCATTACACAATTCCATGTTGATGTTGTGAATTTCACTGAAAAAGCAAAACTAGGAAGGAGAAATAATACTTCTAGTCTCAGGTAAAGCTAATGCAAGCCTGTTAGCAATATGAAAAGAAGCATAAGCACAAAGCTACCACACAGCTGAGACACCTGAAGCCAGGTTTTCCAGCAGGAACATCTCCTCATATCTCAAAGCACGGCAGAACTTCACCAGTTCACTTCAAGTGAAATGATGCAAGAAAAATCAGTTCTTGAGAAGAAAATTTGTGGGTTAAAGTTCATCACAACATCAGCAATATTTAATAAAATAAGGTTATTGTGAAAGAAAAGAGAAAGAGAGAAAAGTGGAAAGAGATGAGACAGAAAAGAAAGAAGAGAGGAAAGACACACTGATATAAAAATAAGATCTGTAATACGTAATAAGTACCTCACCGGCAAAACCTTAACCAGGACATTGTCCTCGTGTAGGGTATTGCAGTCAACACAAGAAAGGCACCAACTGGCACTCTGAGGAGAAAAATGAGAATGGTCTTCAATCTGTCCACTTAATGCAATTTTCCTAACACCGGTACTTAGCAAACTTCAGATCAAAGGGGACATAGTAATAGTTTTCAAAGCAGTTACATAAGGAAAGGATGAGATAGCCAAAACAATAGTCAGCTTAAACCATAGCAAGAGATATTCAGGTCAATCAGTATGCAACTTCTGCTAAGATGAAGTACAGTGAAGCATTAGAGATGATTACCTGGGAATATGCTGAAGTCACTATCACAGATGAGAAAGCAGCACACACTGGGGTTTTTTTCAGATAATATAGAATAATGGAGCAGGCAACTTTGTGAAATCTCTTCCAGACTGGTTTCTTCTGACTTTGTGTGATTTTACACTGACCAATACACCTACTCAATACAGGGCAGACTTTGCTTCATGGCTGGTGTTCCAGAAGGAAGAGGGAAGAGTCAAAAGATGCGAATGAACACAAAATATTAATTACTAGGAAGTCATCTCACTTACTATTTGCTTTTATTTGCCCAATTTCCTATCCTTTCCCCCAGAGATTTTTCTTGCTAGATATTACATCATATTTTGATTTATTTCAGAACATTCTTTAGCATTATGTCTGTTACTGAAGAAGCTCATTTTCAAGAAGGATGCACAAAAAAGAAAAGACTTTGGAGGCATACCAAGATAAAATTGGAAAGAGAACTTAGAAATCACATAGTCTTAAATAAGGGACATGGTATCAGAGAAAAAACACAAAGAATATGGAAAGCTAATTACCTGGCACTGACATCTTCTCACTGCTTGGGTTTTAATAAAGAAATAAATAAACAAACAAACTTTTCTGAGTGCTTATTTCCCTATGGTTACTTGGATCTATGCAACAACAATATCTAGATCAGTTATTTTTCAAAAGCATATTAAACCTATAAAAACACAGTATAACTTGGTTTAAACTGTTTTGCTACATCAGGCACTTCCAAAATGATAGTTCTAAATGAAAAATAAAAACATTGGTTTGACATCTGCTTCCTTTGGTCATGAAACACTGATAATGTCTACTGGATGAAAACAGCTGCAATATTCACAACTTAAACTTGCAGTTACTCACTAGCATCTGCAAGGCAAATGCTATTGTCAAAAGAAATTACTTCAGGGGAATAATTTTACCAGTGTGAGTGCAGAATTTTATTCATGCCAAGAGAAATCATAGGATCCTAGAATTAGACATACGAGTCATTAAGTGTTCACTTACTCAACACAAGTTGTAAGAAAAGGGAATATTGCTTTAAGATACATCCTTGAAGCTTCTATTCAGCTTCCATGCATATTAATGGGATTTCCCTGTGTGAAGTATAAAGCAGTGTAATGCAGGTAACATCCATGGCATGCTTTTCCCAAAATGAATTTTGTGACCCCTAATCTGGGCAACCCAGGGTGCTGAGGACCTCAGCCTCAGTCCCGAGCAGCCATTAGGGTTAGGGTTCAGAGTCACAAAACCTACAGCTCTAGGGACACTGGGGCTGCAATAGACATGTCAAGAAGAGCACAGAACTGCACCAATATTGCTCCCCGCACACCTTTCTAATCTGGACCACTGCAGTGCTGGGGACCTCAGCCACATCCCCAAGCTGCTGTTAGGGTTAGGGTTCAAAGAAACACAGATCCTACAGCTCCAGAGACACCAGAGCTGCAAAAGGCATGAGAAGGGGAGCATGGCACAACACGAGCATTGCTCCTTCCACACATTTCTAATCTTGGCCACCATGTTTCTATCCTCAGTCTCAACCACAAAGAGCCACTAGCATTAGGGTGGACTGAAGCTGACTACACTGGAATAGATTTCCCAGAGAGCTTGTGGAGTCTTCACTGGAGATATTCAAGAACTGATTGGCTGTAATCCTGTACCATGCTATCTGGGATGACCCTGCTTGAACAGGGAGATTGGACCAGATGACCCACGGTAGCCCCTTCCAACCTGACCCATTCTGTTATTCCGTAGCTGCCAACAACCACCTTAGAAAAATAAGTTAAATAAGTTAAATAAGTTAAATAAGTTAAATAAGTTAAATAAGAACAGGACAGAATACCAGAAGTTATCCTTGGAATAGAGCCTCTTGGAACCTGAATTAATCAGATCTTGTGAAGTTTCACTCTTGATTTACAACAAAATGTGAGATGGGGCATAAAATAGAAATATGGAGAAAAGGTAGCTAGGCCGGATGGGGCTTTGAACAATCTGGTGTAGAAGGTGGTATCGGAACTAGATGAACTTTAAGGTCCCATCCAATCATACTATGATTCAAAGAAGCCCCACAAATACCTGCTACAGAGGAGGTCTTTGCAATCCCCTGCTGTTTCATCCTCAAGTCTTCTGCCTGTCCTTTCTTCATGTCTTCTCTATAGTTTGTCTCTGCCCAGTCTCTGCCTTCTCCATTACACTTACCTGCAGCTAGACAGTGCTATGTGACTGATGTTTTGAAAAGTTGCTATAAAGAGCAGCATCTCCATGAGAGAGACAGTCTTGTCCTCTACCTTGGTACATTGGTAGGCAGCTAAACATATGCAAGAAGTCTTCTTCCCACAGTCCTCTCCCAGCAAGGGTTACAAAAGAAGTACACCATCATAGCAGTAACCAAAAAGCCCAGCAGCAAGACAGGCAGACATCACTGCTGGGACCAAGGCAGGCAACTCTGCCTCTGCCAACCGCAAGATTAGCCCTTCTCCCCAGAGCTTGTGCCTCCTGACCTCAGCTGTTCAAGAGGAGAATCAGGTCTTGGTCTACTTGGAAGGAGTCCACCAAAGAGGTTCTTTGAGACTACTAAAGAGGGCAGTTCGAAAGCAGTGTCAAGTGTCCACAGCAAGAATCCTCATTTGTTAGATACCTAGACAGCACACCTAAATACCATTTTTCCTACCTTTTTCAGAGTCTCTCAGGTTCTTCTTTTCTCCTGAAACTGGGAGGTGAAATAACAGCAAAAGGTCAGAAGACATGAGTTAAAAAAATCCCCCACACCAGCCAGCAAAAGATATTAAAATATTAAACATCTTTCATAAGAATGCAGCCTGCAAAAAATCAGACCATAAAGAAACGGCTTTTACTTTTCTTTTCTTGAAGCTGCTTCTCTGGAGACGTTGGTAACAAAAAATTCTGCCAGTAGCAACAAACACAGAAGCTTTTATGCTCAAATCCAGTTAATTCCATCAAAAATGTAACGGATGAGTGAGGAGGAAAAAAAAAAAATCAGAAAAAGGTAGTCAGATACTATCAATTCCATGTAAACGCAACAGATGCTGTAATAAACATTAAGAAACCTGTGATAAACAGACCTAATTTTTTTTTCCTCAAAATTGCTTTCCACCATCTTTAAGCCTTGAGTTCCTCACAATCGAAAATGAATGCCAAAAAAGTATAGGAGCCACAAAACAAAGTGTTTCATAGAGTCATCATGCAATTGATGTCTTACCACATTTCTTTCCTAAATACCTTTCAGTTCAGTTAGTATTTTGCAATGTTCCCTATCAAAAAAATAGCCTAAGTATACCTGGAAGGAAAAACTACTTGCCTCTTTCATCATGGGAAATGGTTACAACGGAGTAGTTCTAACTTAGCTTCTCAAAGACAAGATAGTTAACACAATGAAAAGTACTGACCTATCTCAGTCTCTAAATTGTTGAGCGTGAAGAAGGATAAATTGTTAGAGTAATACCAAGAAAAAAAAAAAAAGGCATGTAATTTGCTACCTTTCCTTTTTTTGGCCACAGAAACTTACCTATTCAACACATCAGAAATCAGTTGTAGCTTTCTTTTGTTACTATCCAGAGATAACCAAACAACAACAACAAAAAAAGCCCCAACCTAAATAAAAAACTCCTACCACAATTAAAAAAAACACAAACCCCAATATTTTTTAAAAAACAAACACCCCAAAAAACTCAAAACAAAACAACACAAACTCGACCAACAAACCAAATAAATGAACTCCCTAAAACCCCTAAGAACGAAAACCCCCAAACCCCAAAAGTAAATATTTTTAACCATTTTTTCTGGCCACATAATTTGATCCGTGGGCAGTAGAAGAGAAATACATTTATGAATGTGACTCAGTAAAAACACATCCTTTCAGTAACAAAGCTATTCCAGGTGAGGATGCTGTATTTATTAGCAAAGTGAAGCTACTGAAGGTTTTGCTCTGTGTGCCTGTGGAGTTCTGCTTTTTCAAAGCGTCCCTAAACATTCCAGCTTACAGTGTCAGTGCATATTCATTTTATGAAGTACTTACAGACATTGAGAATAAGGAGTTACATCACTTCATTAATTTCTACTTGTCTTCTGGGAGCCTGCACATCTAAAAGGACAAAATATGTTCACAGCATAATGCACTTCTGATGTTCTCAATTATAGCAAGTTGCTAAAACTTCTTAGCAGAAGTATGATGGCATGAAGACAACTAGTTTTATTAAGCAGTGAGTTTCAGAGAAGAAGCCAGCCAGCATCTTTGAGAACCCCATTTTAACTAAAAACACATTCTACTTTGGAAAACAAAGGCACTTCTGAGAAAGGCAGCAAATGCAGAAAATGTTTTATTTGAAACACATTCAAAGGCAGTAGACCCCATCAGACATTTCCAGAAAGTTTTAAACCTACAAAGCATTGATCAAAGAAAAGGATTCAGGTTCCTTTCAAAGAAAACTTTTTTCTTGATGTCCAACCTGAACCTCCCCTGGCCCAGCCTGAGGCCATTTCCACTTGTCCTGTCACTTGGTTGCCTGGGAGAAGAAAGCGACCTCACCTTGCTACAACCTCCTTTCAGGTAGTTGTAGAGAGGAATAAGTCCTCCTGTGAGCCTCCTTTTCTCCAGGCTAAACAAACACAGCTTCCTGAGCCACTAATTACAGGACTTACTCTGTAGACCCTTTCACCAGCTTCATTGCTCTTTCCTAGACACAGTCCAGCACTTCAATGTCTGTCTTGGAGTGAGAGGCCCAAAACTGAACAGAGGATTTGAGGTGTGGACTCACCAGTGCTGAGTACAGGGGTGGTACCTCTAAGAGCCACATCTGTCTTTTAAATACCTCCAGGGATGCTATTCAACCACTTCCTTGGGCAGCTAATTCCAATGCTTGACAACCCTTCTGGTGAAGAAATTTTTCCTAATATCTAATCTATAACTCTTGTGAAACATCCTGAGGTCGTTTCCTCTTGCCCTGTTGTTTGTTACTTGAGAGCAGAGATTGACTCCCACCTGGCTACAACCTTCTTTCAGGTAGTTGTAGAAAGCATTAAGGTTCCCTGCGAGCCTCCTTCTCTCCAGGCTAAACCACCCCATCTCCCTGAGCCACCCCTCATCAGATTTGTGCTCCACATCCTTCACCAGCTTTGTTTCCCTTCTCTGGACATGGTCCAGCACCTCAATGTCTTTCTTGTAGTGAGGAGCCCAAAACTGAACACAGGATTCAAGGTGTGGCCTCACCAGTGCCTAGTACAGGGGGACAATCATTTCCTTGGTCTTGCTGGGCACACAAACTGATACAGGCCAGGATGGCATTGGCCTTCTTTGTCACCTGGGCACACTGCTGGCTCATGTTCAAGCTGGTTGTCAACCAGCATCCCGAAGTCCTCTCCAGGACATTCTTAGGGAGGCGGTGATTCTCCATCCTGGAGACATGCCCTGCCCAGCGCAGCTGCATCCTCAGCAACATGGCCTCAATACTGGTGACCCCTGCCTGGTTCAAGGACATTAGTCACATAGACAGTCCAGTGGATGTTTAGGATTGTACAGAGGCAGCGCTGATGATGGAAGCGTTCGAGGAGTCGCAGCTGGTGGCAGTAGATGTCTATGGTATTCCTATTGGCTCTGAAACCACACTGACTTTCAGGTAGAAGTTGTTCTGAGACAGCTGGTACTAGTCTGCTCAAAAGTGTTCTTGCGAGGATTTTACCAGCAGAGAGCAAAGTGATACCTCTGTAATTTGGTCAATCTGATTTTTCTCCTTTCTTCTTGTACAGAGTGATAACAACCGCATCACAGAGATCTGGCGGTAGTTCACCTTTTTCCCATCAACACACAATGAGCTCATGAAATTCAGCATGGAGTGCTTGGCCTCCATGCTTCCAGGTTTCAGGTGGGATTCCATCAATCCAAGATGCCTTGCTAGTTTTTATCTGCTGTATGGCCTTAAGAGTCTCTCCCATAGTAGGAGCTGTATCCAAATAATTTTTCATCGGTTGTGTAATGTGCTGAATTGCTGAGCCTTGGACTACACAGTTGGTACTGAAGAGAGTCTGGAAATGTTCAGACCATCAATTCAGGATGGAGGGTTTTATCTGTAAGAAACATTTGGCCATCTGCGCTTAGTAGTTGGTTTTGAGCATGGTGTGTGGGTCCGTACACTGCTTTTAGAGCTTCATAGAATCCTCTGTGGTCACCCAAATCTGAGCATAGCTGAGTCTTTTCTGCTAGGTTGATCCATCACTTGTTCTGGATGTCTCGAAGTTTCTGTTGGAGCTTGCTACATGCAACACAAAAGGCTGCTTTTCTTACATGGCAAGATTTGAGTATTTAGAGTGGAAACTGCAATTCTTGTTACAATTGAGGTCAGGGTACAAAGAATCGAAACACAAAAACGCACAAGCTATTGTAACACAGAAGTACTATAACTAGAATATACCAGAAGTCATCCACAGAAGGACCAAAGTCTCATTTCAGCATCCATTCCAGCATTTCCCTTTAATTCTTATGAAACACAAATTCTACCTCAGAGAAAGGTCCTGTTTACTAGAGACTATAAATTCAAAACCAGACAGACAAGCTCTAAGGAAACTAATATATCTTAATTACATAGGCTTAAGAAAGACAGTTCAACATACAGTTTATTTTATTGACAGGTCTATTGAAGCCAAGGACTATCTCTCTCTCTCTGTGTAGAATTAACAACACCTTTTTTAATTTTGTAACATTTTACAGATATTACATTAAAAAGAGTATCTATCTGAATTCTTGAAGTAGCAAGGGATATTTTAATTTATGATTTAATTTTCATGGTGACAGAGGTGGTTGGATTTGGGGTTTTTTTATACTTTCCTATTTTATACTTTCAGAGTAGATAGGAAATGCTATATATCAGATTGACAAATACCACAGAATCACTAGGTTGGAAGAGACCTCCAAGATCATCTAGTCCAACCCTTGCCCTAAAACCTCAACTAGACTAGACTATGTCACCAAGTGCCACACCCAGCCTTTTTTTAAAAAAATATACAACTGCTAAGTTTTAGTTAAAAAAATCCCAGGGATATATAGAAAACAGGTATTTAAATATAAATTATTTGTTTTAAAAACCACTTAGGAAAATATACAAAAGGAAGATATGCATTATAAAATACATGCATGCTTAATAAAACCTTTGGGACTCAATGCTCAGCTTTGGTCACCTGACCAAAATAACAAAGCAAGATCAGTCAACATGGTCTACAGGCCAAGAGGCTAGTTGCTCTGCACTTTCAGTACTCCAAACATCTGCAAGAGCTGGTCATCCTTTTCCAGTTTATTTCAAGCTAAGTACCAGCATAAGAAACAAAAAACAAGACAAAGAATGTTGTAAGAAACTTTCTGAAGAAAAGCTATTATTGATATTTATACAGTCAAATCTAAAACTTTTCACAATGCATCATAAACCAAAATTTTCTCTTGTATATACCCCTTCATGCACTTCAGTATTCTAATCCCCTCTTATTTTAAAATAGGCCACTTCATTCAAATATAAAAAAAAGATGGCCTTTATTATTTCCAATGAAAAGAAATGAACAACATTTGTATTAAAAGAGTGGCTAGCGTAGCTCAACCGACACACTAAGAAATGTGCCATGTATTATTCTGAAGGCATCTAAAGTTTTCAGTTCTTACAATCAGTTTAACACACTAACTATAAAGTAATGCACATCAAGACTAAATCCTCTCTTATTTAGTCACTGCTTGTTTAGAAAATACGTCTTCTACATTTTTGTCATCTTCCACTCTAAATTCCCCAAGAGTTCCTTAAGACATTAACAAAATCATCATCATACATAATTCCAAAACTTAATCCTTCATAGTTATTTTCATACTCAGAATAGGACACTTCATTGGGGTATGTGCAGGACTCTCCTAATGTTTCTAGAAATGATGATTTAATTTCTTCTTCTGCAGCTTTACCTATGAAAGCATATTTTTTCATTAAAAATATTTTAAAGAACAGTATCTATGTAGCATTTAGCACACTTCAGTCAAGAAACTTTTTCAAATTTTTCAAACTTAATTTTTGTTTGTTCATGAAAAAAAATTTGCAAAGTTGATACTCTAATTTCAGAATAAAGTAATTCGCTTACTTAATACCTTTTGTAGACATCATCTGACTTTGACAGCATGATAGCATTAAATATCAACAGAAATATGGTCAGTCAACTGCATTGAACTCTGAGATCAGGAAGTTGTTAGTTTGTTGGTTTTTTTCAAATGACTGCAGATATTGAATAATGAATTTGTAAACTAAAATTCTGGTATTTCAGAAGTTCTTGCAAGCAAGCATGTGTTTAATGTAATTCAAGTTCAAAGTTCTAGGAAAACTTTAAGTTGCAAATTAGCATTTGGAAAGTGTTCTGCAATTTACATCTTTGTACTGGTGACTTTATAAGGACAATACTCAAAATTATTTTGTATCATTGAGAAAAAATGCAAAAATATGCTATCATAACACTGGAAAAAATTGCATGTTGCATCCCTGTACCACCATGTGTCTTCCTGTGTTGCCACTGAAGTCACTGGCAATACAAAAAAAAAAAAATGTTCCCTCTTCCACAGGTGAAAAAGAAAGGGTCAGAACACTAGAGAGTCTTTCACACTGACTACTTTGGTATATGGAGATATTATTTTAGAAACTGACATGCAAATATATAAACTATTTTTTCAATGGCAGACTTTAAACATTTTTGAGAATCCTGAAAAAATAATGACTAATGAATGAATAATGAACAAACCAGCATTTGCTCTGTAAAGGATGACAAACCTGTCACAGAAATAAATGAGGTTCCTTCTGAATAAATTATTCAAGTGCTGAGTACACTCCATGTCAGTTGGAATCGTTGCATATTTTGATGGAAAATAATAACGTGAAAATCAGAGTATCCTTCTAAGTGGAAATTATTAGTATATTTGTCACTGATAACTCCCAGATGAAAGCTAAGAAATAACTGCTTACATGTAGTCCTGCACAGGCAGGGAAAAGAACTACTCTGCATATAAGCAGTGTTTGCAGCTTGATAAAAAGCAGAACTAAAATTGTGTATATGAACTTCGTTACTATTTATAGTCATGTTCTGGATAGACACATTGTAAGTCATCTCACAAAAAAATGTTCTCCTTAGCTCAATCCTAAGCCAATATGAAAACAGTTTGCATTTCCAACCAATTTCTGGATCTGGTATCTCTGCTCACAAGATGACCTCAGTAGTTACAGATTTTTTTTGTTTGTTCATGTGAATTACCTGCCAGTACCAGAGGATGTTTCTTTGCACAGTAACATTTTCTGACATCTACCATAGGCACACTCCCAGTTTTGTTGAAATCTAGTTTCATGTAAGCCTATAGGGAAAAAAAAAAGTTTCATGTAAGTATATAAGGAAAAAGAAGTGGAAAGATGAAAAGATCAAATATACCTAACTACATAGCACATACTTACAGATCTTGTGCAATGGATTTATGTCAATTTACCTATTTTATAGAAGGCACCAGATACCAGAAAATTATTCCAGATAATGCAGTTTCATTATTATTTTATCTCAACAGCTTTCATATCAAATGCAGTCCCCTCATCAACTCAAAAAAATGTCTTCTCTCCATAATTTCTAGCTCTTCCTTAGAATCAGAAGTTAAGCTGCTTCCCTTCTGCCTCCTCCAATTACTAAGATTCCTGCATCATTCTGACAGAAGCCTTCACACAGCCTCTCAAACACTAACAGCAGCTTGATTTTCATTTCAGTTTACTCCAATACTCACACTCAATATATAAGGCTAGGAGAGTCAGATCCTCCGTGACTGAAAGTACAAAAGCATGTGTCATTTTTCTTGATCTTGATATCCAGTCACTACTACGTGGCTGTTTTGTAATCAGTGCTTGATACTGCAAACAGCTCCATATTACCATAGGCAGATAACAAGTGGAATTTCAAATACAACAAGTCTCATAAATATAACGACTAATTGTAGGTCTCAAAGGAGACAAGTATTATTGCCTCCTATTTCAGGCACTGTGAGAAAAAAGTTTACACTGCCAAATCATCTGCCAAAATAAGGAAACAAGACTTCTGAAAGAGATCGTTTCAGGATGCCAGATACTTTACACACTGGACGGAACTATAAGAATAGTGCACATAACCATAAACTGAAAATAATAAAGAAATTAATTCCATAGTTCAAAATTAACTCATTCAACAATGGAACAGCATACAATCATCTAATTCTCTTTTGATAAACTGATCTGAAACTTTAAAAAGTCAATTTCCAGATACACGACCTAAGAAAAACAACAATGAAATTCAACAACTAGAACACAATGAGTAACTAACTCCCAAGTTAGACTGCAAAATATTTATACTTAGAATATCTTCAATAAAACTTACTTTTCTTACAAATGCTTTCCTATATTCATTCATTTCTCCAAACATGGCATGAGTAAATTCTCCATAGTCAACCTTATCACTCTTGCTGTCATCAAGAATAAGCCATAAGGATTCAAAGTCCTGCAATTCAAAAACATTTTGCCAAAGTTCTTCATTATGTCCTAGATTATAATGGAAAACTAAAGTCACCAAAAAACCTCAAACTTCTAAATCTAAACTCATTTAAAGATCTGTAAAAATAATGCATGTCATTATAGGTCACTGATGACCATAACTCACATTATTTGCAGTTCTGTTAGCTGTGGAATATTTTTAAAACCTGATACATAAAAAAGAAAAAAAAAACCTAAGTAAATAGCATAAACTATTTCTTAAAGCCAAAAGAGAAAAAAATGGATAGCAATAACACTTGCTTCTTGTCATGATGTAAAAAGATTGCATGTTTCAAAATATATTATGTTTCTATTTTTAAGAAATTTACACAGAACTGAATACAGAAATGCCAATATACCAAAAGGGGGGAGGAACTCCAAACCACCACCAAAAGAAAACATGCAAGAATCAGCTATTAAACTACAGATTTAAGCAAAGAAGCATTTCCGTAAATTAAGAAAGATAGTATCCATGACTACAATTTCAGATAGACTTACCCCTTCAGGTATTTCCAAATGGAATACTTTTAGAGCTTCTTTAAAGGCTGCCTGTGAGAGAAAATAATTTCTGTTCTTGTCCACTTGTTGGAAATACTTTCCTAAGCCTCTTATAACCCAAACTCCTCTTTTACTTCGTGTCTCTCTGTATATACCTGAGGATTTAGAGAAATAAATGACACACCGCTTACTTAAAGTTGTCCACTTGCTACAGAGATATAAAGAAGCTAAGAACACCATGTCTGCTTAGGACAGTGGTGGTTAAAATGACATATCCTTGCATCCAGCCTCCCTGACCTTTGATGAAAGAATGCCAGTCAAAAATGAAAATATCAGTTACTTAACATTTGAATGGAAACTATATAAAGCAGCAGTAATATCTAACAAACTTTTAAAGAGACCACAGAAGGAAAGGAATAATTGCTATTGCCCCCTATATAATCAGATTATAAAACCACTTCTGCTAGAACTGATTACATACCATGATTCAATATACAAAGCAACATCAGAACAATACAAACGTTCCATGATGAAACAGAGTTGCTTCTTTATTATACAAACATTTTAAATACATGGGAAAGAAGAACAAACATAAGTACAAAATCATTCCAGAATTATATGCAGAGAATTATTTCTATGGCTAAAAACAGCTGCCTTATGAAAATCTTCAGATAGGTTTATTTTAGGGATGCCTGAGTTTTCTAGCATAATCTGTTAACAGAGTATTTATTATCTGCTATTATCTTCAAGTTGCTTGTATCTACAATTATAAAGCAAAACAGGGACAAGGTGTAGCAGGATGCTCTCCCCTGCAATGTGGTCCAATTACGAAGTTCCTAAAAGCTTGCCTATATCAAATCACCTAAACTGGAAATTCATCAACCACCTACTGAGGCCAATGTACTGTCTTTAAAACACATGTAAACCAAAAGATTCACGGTTTGTAACAGCAGGGCGTAGGTTCTCCTGGAAACATGCAATAGACCTTTTGGCCTATACCTGAGCAGTATTCTCTGTCAGTACAGTAATGAAGGTAAGAGGACTCAATTCAAGGGAACATCAGAGAATAGAGAGTTCCATAACCCTGTCATGCAGAAGAAAAAGGCAGATTTCACTGTTTGAAATTTAGTTACTAATGGGAAGAATACAGAGAGATTATAAAAAAGAAAAAACCTATTTCACCGCAGGTAGCAAAAAAATCAAAGGTCTTTCTGGAGCCTTCAGAGATAGCATTGACTCAAGTCCAAATTTTGCAAGTATAAGATTAGCCACAAACGAAAGAAAAAAAAAAAAAAAAGCTGTTTATCAGAATAATGGGCTTTCAAGATGTAAATTTCTTGCATAAACTGCCTTAAATTAAACTATATTGTCTTTTATTTCATGGAAACCTTGCAGACCTAAAATTTACTGTTCCACGCACTGTTGGCTCATTGCAGCTCCTTTGCAAAGTGTAAGGAGTGTAAAGGAGGCTTAAAGTATTACTGTAACTGAAAACATGTTGCCCTAACAAAAGTAGCCTTTAGAGACTGAATATATTTAATTGAGATTTTGTTATTTCTGTTCCTAATCAAGAAGGGATCAAAGGAGAAGCTGGGAGAACTGGAACTGTTTAGCCTGAGAAGACTTGAAGGATCCTACCAGTGTGTATAAACATCTATCAGGAGGGAGTAAATAAGACTGAGACAGGCTCTGTTCACTGGTGCCTGATGACAGGACAAGAGGCAATGGGCACAAATTGAAACACAGGATGTTCCCTCTGATCAATCAGGAAACACTTTTGTATTGTGAGGCTGACTGAACGCTGGAACAGGTTGCCCACAGAGGTTGCAAAGTCTCCATCTCAGAGGTACTTAAAAACCCGACTGGTTGAAGCCTTGAGCAATTTGCTGTAGTAAACCCTGTTCTGAGCTCAAGGGATGGTCTAGAGATCCTTTCAAGGCTCCTTTCTACCACTGCATATTACAAAAATTTCTACCTTGTAACATCTGCTATCACCTGACACCCCTCACCAAAATTTGAGTAATCACACCCTGACTGTATTTCCAAAACTGTAAAATAACTTCTATGTTCAGGCAGACACAGCAGTGTGGTAAATTTCATACCAAGATTTTATTTGTCTTAAGAAGCAGTATACTCACAATAAAAGCCGGAAGCTGCAGAGAAAGATACTTAATTCCCTAGAGAGATTACTGCTGTATAGATATTGGTATGACACACATATTTATAATTAACCATTCACCTAACTAGTTGAAAAAAAATCTAAAAAAACTCTCATCTTTCAGACTCTGGAATTTTTAATTTAGTAAACTTTTAATTTAGTAAAACCTATTTTGAATAATTAAGTGCAGAAATCCCATCCCAATGCCTGAAGTCTTCAACGTGTAGCAATGCCTGGAAGAATGAAGGGAAAGGAAGCAAAAAGAAAAATTAAAAATCAAAACCAGAGAGAAAAATCTCCAATTCTTCTCCTGCATGTGTTCAAACACTTGTATTATCATGACCGATATAAGTTTTTAACATACATGTCACAAAAGATGCAATAACATTGATCACTAAAAACCTTTTCCCTAAGTGTAGTATTTTAGTTCCTCACATAAGAAAATTTTCAGTATAGGATTAGTATATAAAAACACATGACTTCCTACACAGCAAATAAAACAGCTACATAATTTAATTCTTTTTCTCCTTAGCATACTAGAAAGTTACTAAACCATGCAAATCCACTACAATCTATTACTAATTTCTCCTAACAACAGCCTAAATATGGATTCCATTTTTAGCAGTACAAATAATAAGGTATTAGAAGCCCTTTTTTGCTTAAGGAAAAGTAATTTGAAAAACAGTTAGCAGCACTTACTTCAGAAAATCCATAGCTGCTTCATCAATACTTATCACATGAATGGTGAAAACAGGGTTCTGCTTAACACTTTTGGGAAGGTTATGATCAACACTTTGGAAAGTCAGATTAGCTCCCTGTTGGTAAAGCATACAATGATTTAAAAATAGGTTGTGTCTTAGGCCCTGTGCTCTTTAACATCTTCATAAATTACTTGGATGCAGGACTGAAAGGGAGACTAAGCAAGTTTGTAGATGACACAAAACTGGGAAAAGCTGTTGACTCCTTCAAAGGCAGAAAGGCCCTGCAGAAAGACCTCAACAAATTAGAAGGCTGGGCAGTCACCAACTATTTAAAGTTCAGCAAACGGAAGTTCCGGATTCGGAACCTGGGATGGGACAACCCTGGATGTACAGAGAGACCGAGGAATGACTTGCTGGAAAGCAGTGACATGGAAAAATACCTAGGGGTCCTTGTCTATGGCAAGTTGAATATGAGCCCACAGTGCCCTGGCAGCCAGGAGGGCCAAGCGTGCCCTGGGGGGCATCAGGCAAAAAAAAAGCATTGCCAGCCAGTCAAGGGAGGTGATTGTCCTGCTCTGCTCCGCACTGGTACAGCCTCACCTTGAACATTGTGGCAGTTTAGGGCACTGCAATGTAAGATAGATATTAAGCCACCGAAGAGTGTCCAAAGGAGGGGGACAAAGATGGTGAAGGGCCTGGAGGGGAAGCTGTATGAGGAGCAGCTGAGGTCACTTGTTCTGTTCAGCCTGGAGAAGAGACTGAGAGCAGACCTTTTTGCAGTTACAACTTCCTTGTGAGGGGAAGAAGTGGGGCAGACACTGATCTCTTCTCTGTGGTGACCAGTGACAGGATCTGAGGGAATGGCCTTAAGATGTATTAGGGGAGGTTTAGATTGGATATTAGAAAGGGGTTCTTCATCCAGAGGGAGGTTGAGCACTTCCCCAGGGAAGTGGTCACAGCACCAAACTTGCCAGAGTTCAAGAAGTGTTTGGATGATACTCTCAGGCACATGGTGTGACTCTTGGGGATGGTCCTATGCAGGGCCAGGAGCTGGACTCCATTATCCTTGTGGGTCCCTTCTAACTCAGCATATTCTGTGATTCTGTGTAGTTTGTAAATTACATCATCTAAGACTTGCAAGTGCTTGTTAAAATTGTTTAGGAAATGATGAAAAAGTGTCACTAAGGCCAGTTAACCTTCTAAACAGAGTCTTTCTAGTACTAAGTAAGAACATCTGAACTGCAGGCTCCAAGATGATATGTTATCCTCTACATGCAGGTTTGTCCAGTAAAAGAGCATTCTGTTGCCTAATCTACAGCTGAGTAATGTGAGGCTGCAGATTATTGCGTCTCTCTCTCTCTATTGTCTGACTGGCTCTCCTTTTCAGTTTTTCTTTTCCTTTCATCCTTTTAAGATTCAAAACCAGAGAAGAGAGTCAAAGAAGGTGTAACACACTGATGCCATGAGAGCAAAGTTCTCCCGAGCTAGAAGAAACTCTTCACAGTTATTTTCAATAAACTAAAATCTTACTTGAGATAAACAAACAACTAAAAAGAAATAGCAGTAGCTCTAACTGTAATACCCGTGCAGGCTTGGGTTATAAAATCTCCAAAACTCATAATTCAGAAAGAGGAGACAAAGACATTATTATTGTGCAAGTGTCTCACCCATTTGGACTTTGTGAGAGGTCTGCATAGCTTAATGTCAGCCCAGAAAGAAAGACTGCAGATATGGAGATGCACAGATACAACATCATTCCAAAGAGCTATTGAACTTGATAGAAGTACATTTCCTGGATGATTTTATCATGCGTCTTTATTCAGAAACCATTTCCATCTGCAGATTGCAGAAATACATATGACAATAAAAAATAAAGAAAATCTCCATATCACAAACTCATCTATTTCATCTTGGAAATTCTTAGATTGTCACTATATGTAAGCAGTTAGGATAAGTCATATAATCATATGACAAAGCACACTAAAAAACTAATGTCATCTTCTGTTACTTTAAATACTTCATACAAACATGATTTTTGCTCTGAACTTCAGATTTGCAGGAGCATTTTGAATACCAGTGAAAACAGTCTGTATTTGAAAGCTTCCTCAAGTATTTATAAACCATTAACACTTAACCCAGTACAGAAGTAAAGCATTACAAAAGATGCCTTATGATTTGCAGTCAGTCATCAGATCAGCTGGTAGATGAAGCTTACCATTGTTTCAAACGCTTGCTCTAAATAGGTGGTGGTGGTGGTGTGCATTTCAAACTGTAGGTTAAAAACAACTAACTCTCAGGCTCCCAGAGACAGGACTAGAGGACACAGTCTTAGGCTGCAACAGGGGAGGTTTAGGTTGGATATTAGGAGAAACTTTTACACAGAGAGAGTGATTTCCCATTGGAATGGGCTTCCCAGGGAGGTGGTGGAGTCACCGTCCTTGGATGTGTTTAAGGATAGGTTGGATGATGAACTTAGTGACATGGTTTAGATGGATTAGATGATGGATTGGTGTTGGATAGGTTGTTAAGTTAGGTAAAAGGTTGGACCTGGTGATCTCTACGGTCTTTTCCAATCTTGTTAATTTTGTATGTAATTCTCTGTGTGTGTAACCTGCCATTTCTTCATGTATAAAAAAATAATGAATCATTGCCTCGAGTTAAAAAGGCCAGCAGACTTTGCAAAGTTTATTTATTTTTAACAAGGACTTTGGTCTACTTTCTCTTCAGGACTCTCCTTCATCAAGATCATTTTGCCTACAAAAGCTGCACGCTGCCTGCAGTCTTGTGCCCTCTAGGGGAGAAATCACAAACAACAGCTTAATTCGAAACCTAAATTGGAATCAACAAAGCATAGGACAGCAAAATAATCCAGACTCCTGAAAATCTTTAATTTGAAAATATTACTGAAGGGAAAGACTTTTCATCTTCCCAGAAAGCTAGATCACAATTTTCAACTCGAATGTCTAAATATTACTTCCAACTCATCCAAAAAATTGCCTTACATTCAGCAGAATACTTACAACATAAAGGTCACTAAGATCATAAGCTTTTCCCTTCCTTTGTCCACGTTGATGTTGATAAACTCCCTTCTGAATGAAAGACAAGGCATTTGTTCTGTGAAATAATACAAAATTGGTATTCAAACAATTAAATTTATTTAAGCTTCTTAGATACAGTGAAAGATGTCCGCTAAAACCTTTTTGAAAAGTAATTTATGCTACCTGTTTTTTCCAAACTGTCAAAATTCATACACGGTAAGGAATCTGTCACATGCAAAAAAATTCCAATCAACTCTCTACAAGCATCACGACCATTTCTAGAAGGAAAATTAAAAGTACCTTCATGTTTTTTGTCTATATCAATCCAATTCAAGACAAACATAAATAACATTTATTTTGGAATCAGAATAGTTTGTGTTAGATGGAACCTTAAAGATCATTTCGTTTCAACCATGCCACGGACAGGGACATCTCCCATTAGACCAGGTTGCTCAGAGCCCCATCCAACCTGGCCTTGGACATTTCCAGGCATAAGGCATTCACCACATCTCTGAGCAACCTGTTTCAGCACATCCTCACAAAGAATTTCTTCCTATTATCTAACATAAACTTGCCATCTTTCAGTTCAAAGCCATTCCCCTTGTCCTATCACTACATGCCCTTGTAAAAAGCCCTTCTTCAGCTTTCTTGCAGCCCTCCTTTAGGCACTAGGTGGTTGCAATAAGGTCTGCCTGGTGCCTTTCCTTCTCCTGACAAAATAATCCCAACTCTCTCAGCCCATTCTCACACGAGAGGTGCTCAAGCCCTCTGAGCATCCTCAGGGCCTTCCTCTGAACTCAATCCTAGAGATCTATGTCCTTCTTATGTTGGGGAACCCAAATCTGGATGCAGTACTCCAGACGGGGTCTCACAAAAGAAGAGTAGAGGGGGACAATCATCTCCCTGCTGGCCATGCTGCTTTTGATGCAGCCCAGGACGTAGTTGGCTTTCTGGTCTGTGAGTGCGCATTGCCCAGTCATATAGTTTCTCATCCACCAGTATGCCCAAGTTCCTCTCCTCAAGGCTGATCTCATACCCATTTTATTTCCAATATCACATATTGTACAATTTATTTTTTTAGCAAGTTATTTGACTATTTTCTCTAACCCACCATGGAATTCAACTCGTGGATTCACTCACATATTTTAATGCAATATTCCACTCTCCATAATGTTAAAAACACTTTTCAAGGCTTCATGTTTTAGTACACTAATAAAATTTTTGTTCATTAACTAAAGGATTATGTGCACTAGGACTACTGCACTCACTATGATATGTGAAGCTATGTGGCTGAATCCTCAGCTATCTCAGCTATGTACAAGTTTACAGCTCACAGCTCCAGAAAAGGGTCACTTTCAAAGATGAAAAATATGTTTATGCCACCGCAACTCAAACCAGAACAGTTTCAAAGATCTCTTTAATACATAAGGAGCTACAAACAAGTTGCAAAGCCACATCCACCATTGTGACATTTACAGCAGTTGCCGCATCTAAGACAAGGCTAAAATAATTTTTAATTAACTGGGCTGCTACAGCTAAAAGCACTATTTCACAGAGTCCCTGTGCTAGCTGTCCTGAAAAAAAATCTACAGGTATGATGGTAATGTAACATTACTTACATATTTTAACACTGTACAATGGGACTGTAAAGCCACAATCCACCAGCCATGTCAAAATTTCTATTATATACATACTCATATATATACGCAACCACACAGCACATACTTTTTTCCCTCAACATGGGCAACAAAAACATTCAGTGCAGTTAATTAGTTTGAGAGAGTAATTATCATCATTCATAAATTCACAGAATTGAAAAGCTTCACAAAATACGTGATTACCTCGATATAATCCTACTACCAAAGCGTAGCTTGTTGGAGAGCGTGTTTTCAGTTAATCCTGATTTGGTCCTTATTCTGTGAAAATAATGCAGCAATACCTATACGCTCTTCGAGAAATGTTACATAAAAATCAACCATTTCAAAACAGCAAAAAACATGAAATAAGGTATCCTTGGCAACTGCTGAGGAGATGATCCCTTGTAGCTGAATTAGAAAGCAACTCAGAGTTGTAATATATTCTGTTATTATATGAGAGTACATTCACAGAAGGCATAAATATGAATGGAATATTTTGTTTGCATATACTTATAGAAAGAAATAAACCTCTACCACTCACCCTACTTCCACGAATCAACGTGTTGTCTTGCAAAAATACCAAGGATACCCACTTAAATATTTTACATTGACCCTATTACTAGGCTTCAGAAATGGAGATTTGTCCGTGTAATGGGTGTAAGAGATTGAGCCTGGTTTTGTTGTCTTTTTTCTTTTTTAAAGAATACAAAGATGACATTTGATGAAAAAGACTTTATAGCAGGATGTATAAATGCACAAAGCAGACATGCTTCCCTGAATGTTGAGAAAAGGTAACAGAGCAAAACTCAGACCTGCAGTTTCATTGCATTTTATGGATCACAGTGTTCTCGGTTTTTCTTAAGCCCTCAAAGCTAGTGTTTCAGTGCTCACAGACCAGGGATGTCATTTAAATGCCAACAGAGTTAATTATTGCGGCAGAAATCAGAACATGAAAGAAAAAGTATGATTATATTGTGAAGATCTACATTAGCATTTACAGATGCATATTTATGAAATTTATGCACCTCAGGATAGAAATTTCTAAAAGGATATGACAGGATTGCAAGCATCCAACAGCTCAGAAAAGTCTGGCAAAACCCTGTGATGAATAATATCAATATAACCTTAGGAATGTTCTCCCAGGTTTTATAAATTCTATGAATCAATCATTATATAAAAAGAATCCACATAAAAAGGTCCCACTGGGTAATAATAGTAAGCACAGGAAGGCTACAAAAAAGGCCTCACATGAAGTTGGTGGATCGCAGCCAGAAATAAAACATCTGGAAAGGCAAACAGATTTAACATAGCCCCAAAAAAATAGAACTTACTTTGTTTTATGCAGCATTCTTTTTCTAAAACATACTGGTGCTGTCCCAAGTCCCAGAAGTTCTTGAGCTTCCTTGCATACATCTGAACATATGGACTTCTCTAGGTCACTAATAGCAGCTCTGACCACAAAGAGCAGGGAGAATTCCCCTGAGTACTAGTATGTTTGAATTTCAGGTCAGGAAATTTTTGCTCAGGAAAGAAAACATCCAAGAATCATACAGCAATAAAATCTTGCAAGTATCCATTAAGCTTGCATAAATTTGTGGGCCTAATTTTTTGTTTGTTTTACAAATTCCTAAGGCCATCATTCAAAATCAAATGCATGCAATAACACTCTGGCAATGCACTACCACATAGTAACTTTATGTGTGTGTATGTATTATGTAAAGTATACTTCATATATTTTCATCTAAAATATATCTCAGTATTTATGAAGGTTTGAGGGGTTTTTTCATCATTTCCACTATTTTTGTAAATATTCCATCAGTGATATTCTCGATCAACAGCTCCGTCCAAGATCAGTGACAGCAGTTACTAGTACTGGCCAGTCACACCAAAGAATCACAGAATGGTCGGTGTGGAAAGGGACCTTAACGATCATTCAGTTCTAAGCCCACTACTGTGGGCAGGGACATTTTTCACTAGAACAGGTTGCTTGGAGACACATACAATCTATTGTTCAACAAAAACATTTGCATTTCCTCCCTCAGAGCACTGACTGTGCAACTGATAGGATCTCAAAGTCCCATCTGGGAGAAAAGAAATAGATAAACTGGGTTTTGAACATTTTGATAGTCTCTGTATCATTTCAGCAAGTAAAAAAGAGACCTTTCAAAAATAAATGAGATCCTTGTCATGTAATTGAAATTGTTTGTTATCAGAAGGAAAAAAACAATTTTGCACAGCTATTATGGTTTTCTAAACTTGCTCTCTGATCTATACAGATCCTTCTGTAAACATAACAGTTATGCTGATTTAACTGCAAGATTGGCTTTACTGAAAAGAAATATTACATACACCTTTGTGTTTCCTTTAATAGTTTGGGGTTTTTTGTTCAACAGTTTTGAACTAATCTTCTCCAATTAACATCCTGCTATCTGATACCAATTTGTTTGGCAGTACCGGCACAGTTATATTTGGTACATAAACAGAGAGATTTTTTAAATTGAAACTTCATCCTTATGCAAGTGCAGCATTACTGAATACTGTTTTGACATTATCAGTGGAAGGGTTCAGAGTAGGAAAAGGAATACATGGAAAAATAAGGCAAAGCAGCTGAAGGAGGTTAAACACGGAATGAGTACTCATGATCTAAGATGCACAAAGCTGTACATTCAACGCAACATTAGTAGTACTGAAACACTTTAACATAACTAGTGTATTTTTAAGATCATCTCTGTAATAATCTTTAAGAGATATAACACAAAAACGGGGATTTCCACACTGAAGAGTTGCATAATTTTAATCCTGCTACGATGACAGTTGGAATTTAACATGTTCCATTGCAACCTCATTTCCCTCTGGTAACCTTCTTGTTATCTGTTTTTTAATAGTGTAAAAACATTAATAGACTTTTAAATAATATAGGTCATTTAAACTGGCACTGTAAGAGAAACAAAAATAAAATGGTGAAGTGCAAAATTTCAGTCTTAAAGTGTTCAGATCTGATGGGCTAAAACACCGGTACAGATGACTATGGAGACTCTAAACTAGGCACAGAATGCAATGTACTGGATAATTTTTAGCAAGTGTTAACTAAAATGAAACTGTATCGAACTAGTTTGCATCTTCCTATATTGTCATAACCAGACAGCTTGCATAAAATATTGAATTATTAAAGCATGCTTAAAATACAGGGTTCTTTCCACATAGAAACAACACTTTCTTGGAGCTAGAAAGAGATAGGAATGAATTTAGGAAAGCATAACTGTACAATTTTGATCAACTTGAATTATCATTGTGCCTTTTTTTCCTACCTGCCCAACACTGGTATAACACCCCTTTATGCCTGAAGGATGTTGTGTCAGTATTATTAAAGGAATATTAATAAAGATAAGATTCTTAAAAAAGTAAATAAATACTGAAGAAACGTAACATGTAACATCAGACATCCATCTATTTTGTTGAGGGGTGAGAAGGTTATTTCTGAGAGCCAGTGCTATTATAAATCCCTTAAAACAGGTTCAAGTATAAAACTAAAATTTATTTTTATGAAAAAATTAACATACACATAGCACTTCATAGTTATCATTTAAGTTATATTAAAAAGACTTTTCATTTAAAGAATTTTTGCAAAAAAACCTAACACTGCATAAGACTTGGAAAAAGTGACCAAAACACCTCTTAAGCAAGAAAAGCCACACACAGACGTAAATTCTTCAGTAGGGAAAACTGAAATTTTACATTATAAATTCACTTACCCACATAATTGATCTACCATCATTTGTTCAACTGCAGCTTGTTTTCTCCTCTCCACAGCAACATCCTCCTGCAATGAAAAACTGACTGCAAGCAAATGAAAATATGTAATACCAGTCACTTCAAATAATACATTATCCTCTAAGCATTCAGAGGCTACAATCTTAGCAATGTAATTAATATTTTTCTTCTTTTTTAATAGTGTTCTATTTGCATAACAAACGAACATTAATATTCTTTGCTACACACACAATTTGTCTATGCATATTAGTTGTCAATAAATCTGAGAACTGTACAGCATCCTTATTTCTATGTTGTTTTAAAGACACTTTAAATACAATAGCATCTCAGAGAACTCTCACTCTTCCAGGTTTCATAGTTGACACAGATTCCAACTCTAAGAATGAAACTTTACCTCCAGCAATATTTAGTCAAAAGAATTCTTTTAAGACCTAGTCGCAGTGCAAGATTTTTCTTTCCTGCATTCCACAATAATTTTCTGATGTGACAGGTCAATCTGAAAAACCTTTCAGAAAATATCATCCTAAGGGAGAAGGAGATTCAACTTGAATTTCTTCTTATTTTTATTAAAGTAACACTGAACCATTACCCTGTGCCGCTCACTGTGAAATGTGCAGGTGTTGATCATCACCCCTTACACAGACAGAAAGTAATGCACTAGAGGATGCTCCAGAGTAGTATGCAGGTTACCAGCAACAACCAGGCATCAGCATCTCTTTTTGTTTTATCTTCCAGATTTCTGAACTTCTTCACTGCAATTAAAATTGCCTTTTTTTTCCAAAAGATAATTTTTATATAAAAGAAAACAAGATCATTGTTACTGAGGGGGTTTACATAACCTTTCCAACATTCTCTTTGGTATTCTGAAACTAAAGAATTAAGACACTTTTCCAACTGGTTATTTTTTACTGCATAATTTGTGTGTTTAAACCAAATTCTAAGGATATCAAGCCTTTCCATGGAGGAAGAAAAACTGAAAGGTGGTCCCCAGACACCAGGTAACTACGAGGTAATTCCTAATTCCACAGAGACGTTATGGGTAGAGTTCACAGCCTTCAAAATAAATACTGCTTGGCACTAGACAAAAAGAAGTCAAATCTAAAAAACTTAAGTAATTAATGTAACACTAGACCAGCTGTTAGTTATTCCAAACTGATTTTAGGCCTTAAAATAAATAGGAGATGGCAGCTTTTTGGTTTGTTTTCATATTTCATTTTTGTACCTATCGGAACTACAGGGTCCTATATTCTGAGTTGATTCTTTGCCTATTAGTTGTTGCAACAGATGTATTAAAAAGCACGATGCAAAGGAGGACACAAGGATAATACAGAGCGGTGTTTATTAAAACATATTTCATGGACCCTGGCTTATAGACTCAAAGCAGTCAGAGTGCTGAAAGAATCTGATTTTGAAAAAAAGGGAAGAAGGCCTACACCTTGAATTGCAATTGAATATGAAATCACTAAACGTACTCTTACACAAAACATCCTCCATTCAGCTCTTAGAAAAAGCTCTACTATGAATCCACAAAAATGCAGAGGGCAGAGGCAAACACTGAGCTTTCAGCTGCCCTCATTAGTTAAAAAGTAGTAACTGTTTTTCCCTAAACATGCCCATTCAGAGAAAACCACCCTTCTTCAAAGGGTATATACAACGTCTGTTGGCAATTACACATGTACTATGAACTTTCATCTCGAATTACAGAAAAATTAAGAGAAATTCACTTTAACATTTGACTTTTTGGTAACAATTACAGAAAAAAGACATGTTAACATTTTATAGTCAAAAGTAAAATTTCAAAGCACTTTGAAATCAAATGCTAACCATTAAGACAACATTACACATTGGAACTAATATGCATGCAATTCATACTGCCGATTTTTTCTATTATTCCTACCACTATCAGAAGCTTGAACCCGGGAGAACCCAAGAGATGCTCCTAGAAAGAGAGAGCCTGTGTAACCATGAGTGCTAATCAGTAACAAAAGGGCTTCTGAAGGTCCCAGTAACACCTTGCTCAGACACCTCCTGACTTCCTCCTAGAGCATGCCATCTGCAGAGTACCTGCTACTTGGTGCTCCTGCACTGCTCCCTTTCTCACTGTTTTCATCTTATTCGATTTGACATTAAGTCGTTACTGTAGTGATACTTCAAGACTTTTTTCCATTTTCTTCAGCCTATAGTACAGATTTTTAATTTTATTCTAAAAATAACTGCTTCTTCAAGTTCTTCATAAAATTACTTTCTCAAAAGATTTTCTTATCATGAAAACGAAGTGACTTCAGTAGTGAAACATCCGCACTCACTTTGACAAAATAGGAATCAAGTGCTTGCAATGATGCAAAATTCAGCGCATAGTCATGAGCAAACAAAATAAATTAAAATTATTATTTATTTTTAAAACATCATAAAATTTCCCATGGCTTAATATTCCATTACAAGGTCAGAATGTATAACTCTACTCAACAATACTTTGAAAAACCAGTTATCAAAGACGATACTTTGCATATGCAAATACTGAATCATTCTGTATCAAATCAAGGTTCTTCATTGTTGTCCAGTTAATTTAATATTCTACACTTCATCATTGTAAATGATCCTAAATTCAAGAGATAGCCCTACATGGGCAAGACTTCTGTTGTTTAGCCCTAGAAAGAGTAAAATTTATGTCTGTGTAAGAAATAAAAGAAACATATTGGGCCCAGGCATGTAAGGAAGGTTTTAATTCCCCTCTATGCATTCTAGCAAGGCCATACTTGTTTCCAGTTTTCAGAGCTCCCTCCTTCCCAAGATCCATAGGCATGAGAGAGACCTGGACAGAGGATCAGAGTCAAAGCAATTGAAAAAAGAGGGTAAGAAGCTTGAGTTTTTATTTTGCAGAACCAGCAGCTATGTGCCATTCTGAAAATATCCTGTGCAAAAAAAAAAAAAAGAAGTCACAAAGATGACATATCAAACTTTTTTTGACAGTAGCCAGAAGTGTAACAGTAGGTAAAGACTGGTAACACTTTGAGCCTTGAGAGGCTTGTTATGGACAATAGGAAGAACTTCTTCACAGGGAGAATATCATATGACATGAAGATGTTGCCTAGAGATGCTGCAGAAGATCCATCCCTGAAGTTTGAAGACTTGGTCAAAGTCGTTTTTGACTCAATCTAATATTAGCAGCAGAGCTATGAATTATGGAATCCATGGATCATGGAATACAGGCTCAGCTAAAAGCCAGAGATCAGCAAAAATCATTAATATCCTTGAGTTGGAAGAGACCCACAAGCATCATCAAAGTCCAGCTCCTGGCCCTGAATGTAACAATACGTTCATGTTAGCCAACTTGCTCAGTTCTTCTTAATTGTATGAATGAATCTGTATTCATTATTTATAACTTGCATTCTCATTTATATACATTACTACATAAAAGCATTGCAGATAAGATTTAAAAAATGCTCACTGGATTGCTCAGTTCATCTTTCATTAAAAAAATGCTTAAAGTCACATGATTTCAATGGGTGTTATTACATATTAGAATCAAACTGCCAAAGGCATAACTCCTGTTGAACATCTGGGAAGTCATTCTCTGGGTCTAGATGGTTAATAGCATAATATTAGTCAAAATACTTACAGCTTATGATTTCCTTACACTGTGCTGCATATTATAGGGCTTATTTGTGTAGCACTGTTGCAGGAGAGCCTTCTCATCAAGAGCTACAAAATCATCATTACATCCATTTTTAAGCTGTGTACCCTACATAAAAATATGTTCTTTTGATAAATCACACTTAATGAATTGCAAGCAAAACAAACAAACAAAAAATCCACACACTTATTCTTCAACAATTTATTTAAAAGTATTTCTCTTTTTTCTTCTTTACTTTCTAGAGTGTCTGGTTCTTTCACTTCAAGATAATTAAAAATTAATTTTTTAAGAACAGCTTTCAACAGAAACTGAATTTCCAAATCCTGCTCTCTAGTATTTTCTTGTATCTTTTGACTACTTACCAGTTTTTAATTATACCAAAATAAATTTAAAAAAAAAAAATCTCAAAAATACTGTGTTCCTACAAGCTTTATGAAAAAATAGCAACAAGTCAGAGAAAGCTGACTGTAGTACTTCTCAAAAGGAGACAAGAGCTCATTGTTTTTCTGTTCTGGGTAAGAACAGCCAAAAGAAGGTGGTGGTTTTGCTGTTAGGCATATAGCCCAAAGTTCACCACTGTAGAGAGGCTGCTTTGTGACCAGTAATAAATACAGTCCAGACTGAGAAAATCCAAGGCATGCTGCTGATCTGGTTCTAACAGACTTGTAAATCAGTCTCAAGGTACCATGAAAATATCTTCTACAAGGAGGATATGAAGAAAACGGACAAAGAAGACTTTTGCAGAAGGAGGTAAGAAGGGAAAGAAAGAAATCAAAAGATTAGGTTTTGTTAGTGCTCCTCAACAAGCAGCTTCTTTCCAGAAAAGTTTTTACAACTTCCATAAATCCATTAAGCGTATTGAAATCTAAAGAGGTTTTCTTCATCTAATCAGTACTGATAATACATAACACAAAAAATTGTTCTGATAGACATTATATTAAATCTGTGATAAGAACTGACATGCATGATTCTAGTGCTTAGCAAGTATCTTTTCTGGAACCTAAAATCACCAGTAAAAAGCCAGTCCTGCTTTTTCTCTCTCAATGTACACTTGCTGACTATTTCGTTATTTTCACATTAACTTGGCTGTTGTCATCTGTCACCAAACAAAACTAGACCTCAAAATAACACATCTTTTTCATTTACCTCTTATTCATAGGTTTTTGCAGGTTCTTCAAGTTCTGAACACTAGAAGCATGATCATCAGAGGAGAAACCACTTTTAAAGCTATCAAAAATGTGTAAAACAGTAAAGACCACATGTGAAACAATCTTTTCTTATGAAAGACCTTCCCTTTTTATTCTGCTGAATGTTAAGCAAGAAAAATCAGTAAATTCATTGTTATTCACCACAAATCTTTTCTATGAAAAGCAATGACCACAATATGTTCCCTCAACATCTGTGTATTTAACTTCTCATTAGGATTCTTAAATGGTCATCTACCCTCAGCAGAGTTTAGCATTCCACCAGTCCTCACAGCTGTTGCTTATTTATGTTTTCTCCTTCCTACCATCATCACCTACAGTGATGTATCTTTCCTTGTTCAACCACCTTTCTCTGCTATCTCTTCCAGAATAAAAGGAAAGTTTGTTTCTTTTCAGCCCTTTACTTTCCCGTTTCTCTCCACAGAACTTCTCTTCTCCGCATCTTAGTTTTAATTTAAAAACACAAAACAACCTGGCAGAATTAATACAGCTTGCAGCCCAACTGTACTAGATCTTACACAACATCAAAGCAAGAAGTATAGATAATATCTTTCATTATTTTAACTCCATATTCCTTTCTCCTTTCAGCGTTAATAGTTCCCTAAGGGACAGATTACATCTTTCATTTCTCCTTTTTTCAGTCACAATTTAATAGAATAAGAATTAAAATACTTGTATATTAAAAAAATAAAAAAGGTTGAGTGAATTTCTATTTTGGAAATGACATTTTACCAAGATCTTCCTGCTGTCCATCATATTCTTAGCCAGCAAATTCTTCCCTATCACTCATGTTAATCTTCATGCTCAGGCTAGAGATGCACTATGAGGGCAAAATGTCACTTTGCTTACCAGAGAATACAAGCATACTTAAAATTCTCAGAGGATCCCAGCTTCTCACTCCGGAACAACTAAAACGAGCTTCCTATATTTTATTTCTTCTTCAGCCTTAGATGGTGAAATTACACATATTTATTTCTTTTCAACAAAAACTTGGAAAAAAATTAATTACACATATATGCAAACCTCTCCAAAAGAGGTCATTAAATACCATTGTGTATTTGCTATTTACAAATACGATTACTACTTTGCCAGGTGCCTTTATTGAAATGTGTGGACACTGGTGGTGGTCTTTTTTCTTTTCTGCAGTTCTCTGAGAATACTGCTCATATTCTTCCTTCGTATCTGCTTAATAATGATGATACTTCAGTTTGTGTCCGTCTGTTGGGGATGGCAGATTTTCTGGTCTTGTCTTCTGCTCCAAAACAGAATGCCAAAGCAAAGAGTAATCAGTATGAAAGTCTCTGGTTGATCTATTGAATGAAAACACTATTATTATAATTTCTATCCAATATAACTTTCGAAACTTCTTGATACAATGCTTCAAATTCACAAAAAATGCAAACATGACTGCATATTCAGGCTTAATTTTTAATGAGGTCTTTAAATCCTACCATTTTTAAATACAAAAAATACAGTCAGAAGGTTTTATATCAATTTTAAAGAAAGAAGACAGATTCAGTGATTCCACTCTATAACATAATGCTACAGATCACCAAAATGGAAATTCTGACATTTGACTTTGGATTACTGAAAATAGGCTGATGGATGTTTTTCAGTCAGAAGTTCTAATATTCTTGTATAGCAGATGAGTATGAGCACTGGGACTTGGGTGTCCAGAACAACATCAGCTGAACAGGTTAAGTACCTTTTTAACTTTATACCCATTTCAGGGCTCCACACAATGGAAGCTGGGATCAGTAGAAACAGCAGCAATGACAGAAGGCCAAGACTCCATTCCTTTTTCTCTTCCTCAATAATTAACACCTTCAATGTTTAAGTGACATTCCTTCAGTTCCAACAAAACTAAGGCGATTGTATCTAGCATCTCTACTTGACACAATTCATCTTGCAACCATAGCGGAACAGTCCTGCTCTCGAAAACCATTATTCAAAACCCAAGAAGGGCTGCTCAGTTGAAAGGCCAACTTTCTCTTTCAAAAAAGGATTCGCTCCTTTCTGGTTAATTCCTGAATGATAAGACTATCTTTAAATTATTCTTCCAAAAGTAACCTATTTTGAGAAGATTTACTTACCCAGTAATTGAAGGAACTGGAATATATCTCCCTAAAGGAAAGCTCTGTCAGGGCCCAGAAGCAAGCAATGTAGAAAAAAAAAGGCTGCTCAGAGGAATACATTAAAATATTCTAGAACAGCATGAAAATTTCAACAAAACAGAAGTGAGGAGCAAGTCAAGCAAAAAAAGAGCGAGAGAGCGAGAGAGAGAGAGAGCGAGAGAGAGAGAGAGCGAGAGAGAGAGAGAGCGAGAGAGAGAGAGAGCGAGAGAGAGAGAGAGCGAGAGAGAGAGAGAGCGAGAGCAAAGATGGGTAAATGAACAGAAGATACATTCCAGGACATTGAGCACTCAGTATTTAAGACAAAATGATGGCAGGAGAGAAGCAAAAAGAGATAAAGTACAGCAGAGAAGTAAGGGAGAAAGACTCTGAGAAACAGAAAAAGCCATACCACCAACCTTCCATTAGCACTCCTGCAGCTGGACAGAATTATATGTATAAGCTTTGCTTTAGAAAAAAAAAACAAAAAAAAGATAAAGCAAGCAGTGAAATTGCAAGCATGCCAACCTAAAAAGGCTATAGGAAGTCAAGTAAGTTTTCACTGCACATTTACAAGGAAGTACAGAAGAAAACAATCTATACATAGTTACATGCTTGCAGTCTACATCTCAAGACATGCATAAATACCAACATATGTATTATGTTGGGCACATATTCTAGAAAGTAATACATTTTAGTCTGTTATTTAAAAAGGACCAAAGAACACTTAGCCATTTTAGTTTTTATTGAAATGCAATTTTTTTTCCAAGTTGAGAATCTATTTGGTTTCACAGAAGATACAAAATTGCAACCTTGGCACTGACCTCCAGCCAATTAGGAGTCCTGATCTGCAAGCCACTATATTATTTGTTTCAAGGGGCACAAGTTCAGTACAAATTAATTCAAAACTCAGCTTCCCTCCAGTTACACTTCTGGGGGGCTTTTTTCAAACACTCATGTAAACCTAAGAAGTATTCCAATAAGTTAAATATTTTTGAAATAATGGATTTCTAATTAGTGTATTTTCTAATTCTTCCAAAAAGAGAAAACATTAAGTTAGATTATTTTCAGCACCCTGTGATGGTTTTGGTTGAGGCAGAGTTAATTGTCCTCACATTGGCTAGTACAGAACTATGCTTTAGATTTATCTGATCACTGATGATTATGCAGAGATATTTTTGTTATTGCTGAGCAATGTTTACAATGTTTCTGCTTCTTGTACCACGGTACCAGTGAGGAGGCTGGGAGTGCATGGGAAACTAGGAGGAGACGAGACACAGATGGGACAGATGACACTGACTGGCCAAAGCAATGTTCTATACCATATGATATCACACTCAGCATGCAAGATAGAAGGAGGAAGGGGGGGATGTGTTTGGAGTGATGGTGTTTGTCTTAACAAGTAACTGTCAGACATGAGGAGAGCCCTGATCTCCTGGAGAAGATCGAACCCTTGCCTGCCCATGGGAAGCAGTGAATTAATTCCTTGTTGTGTTTTGCTTGTGTGCATTGCTTTTGCTTTCCCTATTAATCTGATTTATCTCAACCCTTGAGTGTTTTTTCACTTTTACCTTTCCAATTCTCTCCTCAGTCCTGCTGGTGGAGAGTGAGTGAGTGGCTGCCTGGCACTTATTTCCTGGCTGGGGTTAAACCATGACACATGTTGAATAAAAAGCATATTACTGCTTGTAAGACTTGCCATGATTATGTATGGTGCATGATTATGAAAGAAATAACCATGTAGGTTGTATTCCTTCTGAATTAAAGTTCTGTATATCACATCTCTTGAATATACAGATACTACAAGCAGAATACTGTTTCTAGTACTTCAGCATTTTCACTTTAATTATCATATATGAAACATTCAAAATACTGATGGACTGACTGCAGATTAAAAAGCTTCTCCAATAAGCTAGCTCCTCTCGCATAAAAGAAGTTAAAAGGTATTACACTGTCAGAGTATACAACATAGTACTGAACTGCTACTGTTTTTTGTCAGTCTACATTTTTTCAGCTACTTTACTTCCATGTTGTTCTGACAAAACTTTCTAGACACCTGTTTAAAGGAGAACAGAAATTAATATGTATCATGATCAAATAAATTTCTTCAAATTTAATTCAAAAATAAGAGATCAAATGAAATTTTTTCCTGCACTCAGGACACTGTAATGACTGAGTAATTAAATTAAGTCTTAAAATTGTTATAGGAGATATTGATCCTGAACAATGCTGTACTGTACACCAAAATGTTAGCATCTAGGCTACTGATTTTTCCTTATAAAGTACCTAAGATCAGTGGTGATTAAATTTCTTAGTTATCCAGGGGAGAAAATACGTGATCAGCAAATCCGACAAATTGAACATAATTCCAAAGTATACGTCACAGTCCTGGTTTACAAACAACGTTAAGAAAAATCCTATTAAGTATCTGTAAGTAACTCCAAAAGTTTTCTTTTCATCAGAAGTAACTATTCTTCCATAGAAGTAATATTTCTATCACGTCTACCCATCTTATCTTTATTATATTTTTAAGTGGTTTATCTTTCCAAACAAAGTGAAAAAGTTACCTGCTATCTTTGCTTTGACAAATTGTTAATAAAGCTAGCTATTAATTAAAAAATAATAATAGCTATTATTATTAAAAATAAGTACAATAAAAGGGTAAGTGCATGAACCAACAAAGAAGAGCTAAGGTACATAACAAAATAGGTTATTTTAAATATTCTAGAGGCTTCTCAGTAAAAGGTACTGTGTCAAAAATATTTTGAACCAATAATACCTGGAGATATGAGCTTAACCGAACACAACAACAACAACAAAAAAAGGAGACCTTGTATAAAAAAGCTATGTATGTTTTTCTAAATTACTGCTAAAGGGGCATAATATAAAGATATTTGTAGTGACAGACTGACGCATATGGCGTTTGTAATCATGTTCTCCAATCCAAAGATGAATCTAGCTGGCACATATGAAGACAACTTCCACTGTATGGTATGTAAGAGTCCCCATCCTAAAATGACAGGAAAAAAAGGGCAAGCAATCATAATTGTTTTACATTCAGGGTGGTATTTTTACAAACTCCTGCAACACAGGAATTCTAAAAGCTATTCAGCACAGAATTAATTTATAATTACCTCTTCATCAGAATCTTTCAGCCTCTCTAGGTCTAGGCATGGCACCCTGAACGAAGTTAAAATTATTTTAATAGCAATATGATCTCTTGTTTTTAATTACAATAAAAGCAAACCACCTATTAGTTGTTATTATTATCGCCTTCACAAAAATTTCCCTGCAACTGGATACGGCCTGCTTACCAAATCCCTATTAACCCCTCTTGCTTCAGCTCAGCAACTGTCCACCAAGCTTCTTCCCTTTTACAGTAGCAGAGTACCCTGGCTCTACTACAAAAAGGACCCTTCTTCACTCACAGCACAGTCATCTCTGCTTCTATTTACCCCCCAACAGGAACTGCTGCAAAAACATCATTACTCCTGTCTGTGTCAACATTCTGCTCGAATCAGTCAATAGAAAGGCAACAGAGAAGTAATCACTCCCCGAGATGCAAACCTGTCAAAGTTTTTGTAAGTGATTAACACAGTGGAAGACAACTATGCCTCAGTATTTTGTTCTGCTTAAAGAAATTAAAACATCTCCAATTCATCAAAGCATCTCCGTGCCTTCTTTACTCCAGGCATACCGCAGAGCGCCATGAATATGCATTTTTTATATTTTACCACCAGTATTTCCAAGCAACCTTATCATAACTTCTTGAAATAAGAGAGCTCCTTATTTTGTGGGGTTTTTTCATTAGATAATGACTAACAATCCACAGAAGTTGAACTTCTTTGGTATGAACAATCCAAGGCCATGGTCATACATAATTGTAAAGTAACGCAGAAAGATACACTAGCTGTAGGGCATTCCAATAAATGAAACTGCCTAAACTATCAGACATGAACCTTTTAATAGCAGATAAGGAATATCTGCCAAAGTCACTATAAGGTTTTAAATTTTAAAAGCATGAACAAAATTTCCTATTGCTTGTAAAAACCCTTTACAACAGTTTCTCTATAATTTTTACTGTAGTATCTGCAAACGTAGTCAATAGTTAAAATGTTTTTCTCCTTTTGCAAACATATTAAAAATATTCAAGAAAAACAAGGTATATCTATGAAAGCTCTGAGTGACACCCTCTGAGAAGGGTGTCAAGAGGATGGAGTCAGGTTTTTGGCAGTGCCGAGCAATAGGACAAGAGGTGATGGACAAAAACTGGTGCACAGAGAGTTACACCTGAATACAAGGAAGAACTTCTTTACTGTGCAGTGGAACAGACTGTCCAGAGAGGTTATGGAGTCTCTGCCACAGGAGAAACTCCAGAACCATCTAGACACAATCCTGTGCCATGTGCTTTAGGATGATCCTGCTTGAGCAGGGAGGTTGATCAGATGGACCAGTGGGTTGGACCCACTGTGGTCCCTTCCAACCTTACCCATTCTGTGATTCTCTGATTACAACTCCAGTGTTAAACAAAACTGAATGTAAATCAACTTAATTCCAATATAAATAATGCATCAAATATCCTACTCCAAATATAAATCACAGAAAACAAACCTATAATGATAAATTTCATGGAACACTGAGTTGCACATAAATATAAATGTATTAATAATGCACAATTAAACAAACTGATCAGAAACAGAAGCAGACTTACTCTGGTGGGCGGCAACTGTGACTATCCCAGGTATCTCATCTCCAGCCCTAGAAGACACATTATTACATATGTAGGGGAAAAGGATTAAAATACATAGTTTTCTCAATTTCCCCTGGAATATTTAAAATCAACGTGACTAAGATGTTACTAACAAGAAGAAAAAAAAAAAATTTCATTGAAAGCTGACTCTTACAGATCATGAGACTAAAAGACTGAATATTCATTGTGACAGAAACATTTCCAGCCATTAAGAATCCAAATAGCATCCACATCAGCTATTAATAATACATTAAAAATAATCCATGTTCCTGCGGCTTTGTACTATCACAGGGCTTCAGGTCACATTGTCCTAGCTGGCTGGGAATCAACCCTTAAACCTAAACCACAACACTGACAGCCAGCTGGCTCCCAAGGAGCTCCCTCAGACATGAAAAAACCCTGATATTTGGTGTAATTGTTTCATCTCAGCTTTAGTATAGGAGCACATGATCGTGATGAGGCAGCTCACACTGTTTATTTTGTTGTATACCACACAGATCTCCAAACTCAACTCAACATGGCCAGAAAAAACAACTCAAGCCAAAGCTTCATCTACCGCACTGTGGCTTTCTGAAAATAGCTCACAACAAAATCCCTAGGGAAGGCTGTTTAGCAGTGGCAAGCACACGGAAACAATTCCCCAAACTGGCTTCCCAATCTGAAAAGAATTGTGGTTCAGGAATGTTCAAAGCCAGAGCAAAGTTCTCTGTTTTCACACTTTCAGCTCAGAGATTTCAGCATCACAGCCTGAACTGAGCAGATATCCTATTTCCAGCGGTGCCCTAACATCTTTCACGGTTTGAGAGCAGCCACGAAACTATAACTCTTTTCTTGCCATATACTGTTTTGGCCTGTTCCCGAAAAAGCTCAGCAACACTACCCTCTAGTGCCTTCAAAACACTATTCAAGGTATACAGGTTTAGAAGTGTTCCTCTGTAGCGAGGTCGCATGTAATGACACCGCCACCGTGCGGTCTTCAGACTAAATGCAATTCATTAAGTCTCGAGTAGGTATTTTTTCTATACCATCACAACTGTGATAAGGAGCAGACCACATGGTAGGTGTTTAAGCCTTAATGTAATTTCTTTCCCAGAAGTCATCGAATAAGAAAGGAAGGAAGAAAAAAAACCTCCCGAAAACTGAAGCACATGGTTTCAATCTAATTTTAAGATTTATTTTTGCAAACTACCACGAATCACATGGACTAGGCAGTCTTAATCTGGAAACTTAGTTGTGCAAGAAAGAAAAGGGATGAGAGATTAGAGAAAAACTGACATTTACTTTCTTTTACAACCTATAATAAATGCCCCAAGTGTTGTTATTGTACACAGGGTTAAAAAAAAAAAAAAAAAGTTGTTAAAAGGTAACATTGTGAAATTGATGTGATAAGATTTACAAGAGGTCCTTCTTCATTTCAAATCCAAATTAAAAATAAAAACAGCAACTTGGCAGTCAAACTCCAAGAATTATTAATGGGGTCATCCAACAAATAATGAAGTTAAATGGCTGCTTGGAGGCTGAGGATTAGCAAATAATTTTAGTTCATGGACATAAAGTACACAGTATCTGTGAGAAGAATCAACTGTTATTAACAATATTAATATTTACCCTAGGTATAAGAAACACAGTGGCCTTCAGAATCCAAGATCATAGTTGTACTGACTTTCAAAACTTACCCCTAAAATTTCTGCACTAGTGATCTTGCAGGGGTTGCACACATACCTTATCTCAAAACATATTAGAAATACCTGGAAAACAAAATTCCCCTTCATTCTGAATGCAGAGCACTGACTCATTTTACCTGTCAATCTGAAGTCATGCCTTTTCAAATTATGTTTTTGAGGTTGCTTTACTTTACCACTGTCTTGCAAAACAAAAACAGACGCATCTATTACCAGTTTCACCAACAGCCTGAGACAGCAGACAGTTCAGGCAAAAACTTCTGTTGCTCTTAATTGGAAGACCTAGTTCATTCTTAAAATCTCCACATCCCAATTAAGTACTTAGAGAATCGGTTAATTTAGGACAGCTGTTTTTATTGGAATTTTTCAGCTTCATTTTAGTTATCATACTAAAATACCCCTTTCTGACAAAAACGATTTCTTTAAAAGTTTTCTTCTCTGTAGAATGGATTACAACCTCAAACCAAGAATCTTCTGAATTATGATTAAAATATTTGTTAAAATGTCAAAGGAAGGAAAATAACCACAAGCCCTTCACTAACATACCTGACATTTCTTTCCTCTTAATGACAGCTCAGCCTGCCTTCGAGATGATGCAGATCCTTTGCCTTTCCAATCCATGCAAGTTCAGTGACAGCATTCAGAATAGACTGAAAAGCAGAAGACTATTGAGAAAAGCATGCATTTTTATGTAAGTACTTCTGAGGAAGAAAAATATAAACCATGTTATTGCATTAAAAAGAATTTGGATATTGTCTTCCGCAAGCTACGAATTGTCACTGGTTTCCCTTTTTCACTGCTTTTTCAGTCTTTCCTTACTAATGCTTAATCAGATTCCCGTTTAAATGTGCATCTTAGCCTCAGTCTTACCTCCCTGTTTCCCTTACACTTCTTGGTACTTTCACATTCCAGTATTATAAATTTGCTATTCCTCGGCAACATCAAACCTTTTGTACTCTTCACTTACAGCTGCTGCCTGGCTCTCCACCGCACCACGCCCTGGGAACAGGTGTTTTCAGAAGCCGTAAGGGCCCTCCCGACTCACAGTCAGCCTCCGAGAGCTCCACAGCGACATGTCATCTGTATGTTGTCTGCTGCTCTGATGGCTTGTCCTTCCACCCAGCCCCTTTTGAGCCTAAAGCCCACCACTAAGTTCCCAGAGACCAGACACTCCATCTTCAAACCACCACCCCCCAGCGAGGATGGCCGCGTTTGTCCCTCCCGAGCGTGTTTCAGTTCCCAAGCAGTCGCTCCTTTGCCGTGCGGAGGCTCGCAGGGGATGGGCTCGCAGGGGATGGGCTCACAGCCTCCCAGGGGCCGCGGAACGTCCTCGCACGGGCTCCAGGCTCTCCTGAAACGGGGTGTCCCACCTGGAGACACCTGGAGAGAGGGAACAGAGCGCCGTTGTACTGAATGGTTCACACGCTGGAATAACTTTTATCACAACGCTGTAAGAGGCAAAATAAACGTTATGGACTCAGCAGCTCCACGGAAACGATGCATTTTCCCAGGAGAGGCACGGGGCCCCGCCGGGTCCCGCCGGGTTCTGTCTCGCCGGAGCGGGCCCGTCCCCGCTCGCCTCTCGGGGGTGCCCCGTGCGGGCACAGCAGCGCCGAGCCGCCGACACCGGCGGGACGGACACGCGGAATTCCCGGCTGATCCTGCCGCATTCGCCGGGGGTCTGCGCGACCGGTCCCGCCAGCAAAGTCGGACGTCAAACACCTCGCACGGACCCGCCCCCTCCACAAACTCGGCTGCCGGAACCGCGGAATTCAAAATTGCGGTGAAAGGGCTCATGGTGCATGTTTGTAGCCTTGGGCCGGGAATATAGCGATTACCCCAAAAGTAGCTCAAAGCCTTTCAGACAAGGACTTCAAGCAGCGCCAGCTTCCGAAGATTAGTGGAGGTCAAAGCCACGACAGTGATGATTCAATCACTGCCGAGGGCGGGGAAACCCTGCGGGAAAAGGTGTGGAAGGCAGCAGGGCTGACCTGCGCCCTGCAAACACCTCGGCAGCGCAGCACGCCCGACTCGCCTTCCTTCATTCCCCTTCATCAATGGCTTTGAAATTAGTTTCAGCTCACTTTAATTTATTCGGTATCTCAGAGAAAAGCCTCTATGCAATTACGACTTTTTCAAACAGCTCCAGTTGTCCTGAATGACCAGACCAACATCGGGCATTTTTAAAAATCCTATTGTGTCCAAATACAACTTCTGATTGCATCCATTCTGTCTTGAGGAAAAATCTGTCACCTCTTTATTAAACTCTGGCTCTGTACTCGATCAGTTTTCCAAAATTAGGCAAAATCTCACTTACTAAGAAACTACTAGCACACTGACGCTAAGGATGTATTTTTGGGTGCTGCTACTTCCAAGCCTGTGTTATCCAGTTTTAGAACCTAAAACATACCATGTTTCTACACCAGAATGAACAATTCATTCCGTTTCAGTGAGTGACACTGTAATAGATTTAGTCCCTTTAAGTACAGTACATTTCCTCCATAAAAACAAATCCACAAGCCATTTTCCTGTTAAAATAAGGATGGCAAAAGAGTTCAGCCATTATAACTGGCCTACTTAAAAGCTACGCAGTTATAAAACAGAAAATTTAACAGTGTTATACTGTCAAACCCACCCCTAAGGCAATGCCTGTCATTAAAAGCTGGCAGTACCATAAGTGTGTGCGTTGTGACGCAAAAAATTAGTAAAAAAAGAAGATCTGGCCAAAAATAAGCAAAACCAAATGCTTCTCTTAACACTGACCTAAAAAGCCCACTACCGAGTTGGCATTAATATATTGAAAAAAAGAAAATGCCATGCCCACAGTTCTTGAATGATAGACATACCAATACAATTGTTAATTTTGATGTAAGAAAAACTGTATTACAGTGAATCAAAAGGCCAGATTCTATTGTGTCAAAATAAGTGTGAAACAGTGATACAGTACTAATGGGTATCAATCAAGTATCAGACAGCTGGTGAGTTTAACTAGTGACAGGCAGGGAAGAAATTAAGTGATCCAATGTAATGCATTAGGGTTTAACTTGACACATAAAACTATATACACTATTACTGAGGAGGCTGCAAACTCAGACATAGTTATTTTCATACAGGGTCCGTAGCTAAAGTTCTCTCTCCAAATAAAGTAACTTAACTACGAATTAATTTCAAAGACTAAATGCATACTGGTTTTCATACCCCGCCCCCCAAGAGAAATGTCTTCCACAAAGAGCTAAAATCATCAGTGCATGCTCTTTAATGAACTCAAGAAAGTCACAGTTCAAGTAGCATCATGCTTACTAGTTACAAAACATTTATGAAACATCTATACAGCATAGTTTCAATTAGAAGATATTCTAATATTTTAGTGGAGCATCAGATATAATTACAGTGCATTATATACAGACTACAGAAATATTTTGATAGGGAAAAAATAAATAGAAAAAAGTCTGTAAACATCCTGAGTAAAATTCTGCTGCCACTGAAGTCAGTTACAGAATTGTCATAGATATGAGCACAGGCAGTATTTCAGCCCTCTTTTTAAAGCATATAGCAGTGCATGTAACTTCATTTAGACCAGTTTAAAGTGCATACAACATTACAAAAAAAATTCAAAAGCTTCTGAAAGTTTTACATATGCAGATTCCATTCATATCTATTGCGTCTCCTCAGTCCCATCTCTTCTGATTCGATGGCATCTTTGTTTATCATTTCTTGGTCTTCTACAACATCTGGCTCCAACTGATGTATTTCACATTTATCATGTAATTCATGCTCTTGTATTGTGTAATCATGATTAATATCCTCAAGCAAATCTTCATTATGATCATCTTCTCTGTTGTCCATTTCTTTCTCTTGAGAATGTTCAGAAAATGACTGAATGAGATCTTCAAGTTTCTCATTACAAATGTGGCCAAGATCTTAGAATTCATGAAAAAACAATCAAAATTAAACCTTACTGGAAAGGCTTTAAATTTCAGGGTCAGTTTAGAAGTAGAATATTTTGGGGGGGTTTTTTCTCATTTATCAAGCGCAACTAATGCAAAAATTCTCCAGATTTCTAGTGAACCATTCCATTTTTTCTCTTGAGCTACTATGCAGCTCTTGGAAGGCTTCAGTTGAAAACTAAGATCCAATATGATGTTCAGTGTTTTATGCAAACATTACCTACAGCATCAGAGGTTCCCACCTGGGAATCCTCAGACTAAAGTAAGTCCAATACTAATAGACTGCTTTAGGAACAGACATTCCAAAAGCCTGTTTTAAAGAGGCAGAATGTGATTATATGGTCCATCCCACTTCAATGTCTTTTAGCACCTATTCTTAAAAAATCATGATGTACCAAAAATTTGAAATTGGACACACTTCAAACAGGAAGAATGGTTCTCCTCCAGAATAAATCTAATTCCACACAGATTATCTAAGGTTCAGGAGCTGAATGTTATTACAGTAAGAACTATTTATTCTTTTAAAATATAAACTAGTTATTCTATCTATACCTCTGAAAATCAAAGTACCTTTCATCTTGTTTTCTGACTTATCCAATCCACTTTCTTTCATCAGTCTTCTAATCGATTGGAGCTGCATCATTATTTCATCCTTCTGCTCACAAGCTAAAGCATTAACACTAGAAAAAAAGACAAATGTTAACAGCTGAAAGGTTATCTTGGAAATGAGTGCTTGATAATAATACACAAGATTGCAACATTTCCTTTCATGGATAAATGGCACAGTTTAGTTTGCGACACGTTTAGGTCAAGCTTTCCTTTGAGAACTGTCTCTTGAGAAGTGGGGAGCCCATCACATACACCTGCTGAATAACCTAGTCACTCAATTCTAACACTGGAGCCCCAGTGATCAAGGTTGTGTAATGACCACTGAAAGAAACGATTAACCAAAGTAATTTGAATTTTAGTACAACCATTCCTAATACAGAACTCTTCAGTTTAGAGGCTTTTCTTGCTTAATTCAGATTTTCTTTACTCTCCTGGCCATCGCTACTAGAAATTTGTTAGGCAAATTGGTCGGTGGACTTGCTGGTTAATAATTTCAGCACACACTAAGTTCAGAAGTACACTAAAGGTAGAATCAGGAAATTCTGCATGTTTTAACCTGGGTTTCATGGAGGCTGTCAGTGTACAAAGTGGGCTGCATGGGTAGTTTTATTTCTAGTAGATGAGTAAGGCCTTAGCTTCTTAAGAAGGGAAATTCTCTACAACTACAAGGGGTATATATTACTGATTCTCTTGTCGCCTTACAACAAGGAAGTTGGATTTCACTGAAATACACACACTTTACAGGTTCATTTCAAAACACAAAAATAAGCAGCGATACCTTCATAACTATTTTTTTTCTAATTACATCTAAAGGAAGAGATTATGATACCAGAGATCTAATTCTCACAAAGGCTTTCAAATGCTACTGAACTTAAGTGTCACTTATTTTCAGTATTAGTCTCCTTGGTCAATATGAAAGTTTAACTTGTTAAGTTACAGTAGCATGATCATAAGTCTGAACTTTTGCATTTCTGTTTGGTGAACAAGACACAGGAAGTGTCTGTGGGAAAGACTGCAAATTGTGAAAGAGGTCTTACCTGCAAAAAGCAAGAAGGAACTGAAGAAGGTTCCTAAACATTGTTCCTTACCTATATATAAGGTCCACTTTAAGAACTTGTTGTGAACATTTTGGCAAATTTCAATTTACAGAAAACAATGGTAACTGAGAAGTTTCAGAAACACTCACCAGTTTGAAAGAGGATCCAACTGAGTCAATAAAGAATTTAACATTTTCTCTGTCTGTGCTAGATGCTGCTCCAGTTCTAAAAGCTGATGCTCTAAGAAAAAAAAAAAAATAGAAAAAGGGAAGAAATATAGAGGGGGGGGAGGGGCAGAAGAAATAGAGAACATTGTAAGAAATGTCTTTACAATACTAGAAGGACATTATTTCATATTTTTAGGTGGGCAGAATCAAAAGCAGGAAGGTTATCTATACAATTCTAGACTATGAAAGGGAGTGGTGGGGTTAAGATCAGAAACCTCACTTTGTGTGAACAAAGTCCTTCTCACCCAATAAGCTACCTCCAGTAGTCCCCAACAGAGAACACCTTGGTAGAAAATGAACGAGAATGTGGAGCTCACCCTCCCAGTCCCAAAAACTGTACAGTTCAGAGACTCCCTGGGGTGTAAGTACAGTATTTCTATTTAAAATACTGCCATGAATTTCTCCCCTCACACCTCACAAATATATTTAACACAATGAACTAGAACCAAGAGGAGGAAATCCTCCTAAAATACTATGAAACTCTGAAAAAAGAAGAATGTAACACACAAGGATGGTGACTGTAACAAATCACTGCTAAATCTGACTATGGACCTGATGTACAGAGACACCAAAAGAGGCTGCTAGTTGTTTAATTCACTAAAAATGTGTCTATTTGAGGGTGGAAAACATAAGAAAACAGCTCAACTTTGACATGTCATAACTTTTTCTCCAAAAAAAGAAAAACTTCTTGTCTCTGCATGTGCAGACTAGACAGTCAGAAAAACTGTCTTTCTGTATCATGAAGAAAAAGGTGGTATCATTTATTCTGTTTATTCTTAGGTTGGACTTGATTATCTCAGAGGTCTTTTCCAACCTAGTTGATTCTTATAAACAAATTTGATGGTTTGGACAGGTTTCTAATTTGGCCTTGAATTCAAAGAGTCTCTGTAATTGTTTAGTCATACTGTTCCACTATCAAAAGAGTTCAATTCTAGACCAGATCATTATATCTTTTTTAAAAAACCTACTAATCTAATGATAATGTATCCTATTTAAACTGAAGCAAACTGAACAGATCTCAGGTGAGAAAAACATCAGACATTAAAAGGCAGAGAATCATACTATATTATTATGGCTGTTTTAAACAGTAAATTCATGTGAAGTACTTAACCCTCAAATAAGTGTTTCAAAGGTATAAAATAACAAAGTGGGGTTTTATAGGTTGCTAACTGCTCTTAAGTACCTTGAAAGATTGTTCTCATTTAACCAGACTGCAAAAAGAAAACATGTAGCTTGTTTCATCAGGAAATAAGCATTTTTGTTGAACATCCACATTCTGAATGGGTATCTTACCCGTTTCCTTTGCCCTGTCTTCTGTACTTTTTTCCTTTTTGGAGTGACTTTCTTCATGTGACTTCATCTTTAATAAATACAATCATGTTTAAAGACTTCGTCACTACTTGTGCATTAAAAACACATTTAGAAATTAACTGAAATTAAACAGCAACCACAAAATGTACATTAATGGAAGTTTTCTTATGCAATACCTGCTTCCCATCTTAGACTAACCCTTCTGATTTTAAGCAATGACAACATGACTGATAAAAGCTGTAAAAGAAAGCAGTTGCTATTTCAACTTCAGATTTCAAAAAGGAACAGAAGAAATCTTCTAGGTTACTAGATTCAATTTCCTAACATTAACCAGGAGATGAAACTTCTTTCTTAAAGTAATAAAGCTGTTATTATAAAAAATGTTTACACTTCTATCCTACAAGCCCAAGTGTAAAGAGTTGTAACACACAAAATATGGTTTTCATAATGTTTAAATCTTAAACTGGGCAGCCTCTATGCTCATTTTGCTGTGGCATTTTTGCTGTGGTATTTTTCTCATGTATGAAATAAGACACTGACTACAGAAATGAAGATGCCATCTCCAGTCCTCTTCCTGTTCATTTTTATTTCCCCTGAAGGCAAGCAACAGTATTCCAGGTGCACTCTCAGCACTGCAAGTGCTGTAGTAGCTCTTCCTATAAATAATACAGATCAAGACTGACTCTTTTTCAGAAACAACTGATCGTGTGTTCTCCTTTTTAATTTACAAATGGTAGAAAAGGCATCACATTACATAATAGCACTATATGCTGCAGCTGCATGGTCAATTGAGAAGTCCAAATAAAAGGTCAAGTCTACTAGCTCTTGTATCTAACTGCTAATCTAAGACTATTGCTCAGCTGGAATTGTCCTCTTCCTTCTCATACTCAGTGTCATTCTGGAGAATGAAAAAGAGTCAAATACTGATGAGGTTTAAGTTACAGTCTCAGGTAGCAGGACTGGTCAGGTTCTCGGATTCTTATTAGAGGCTGTGGGGTAGGTAAGATTCTCACTTCTTCAAATGTCTAAAAGCAAGTAAATCAGAAGCCTTCATAAGGAAGAAGCAGACATGACAAAATTTTAACTTTGGACTCCAAAGTCAAGCAGAGAAAGAAATGGCTTTTGGACAACCATATACATGGGCTCAGAATTGGAGAAACAAAGAAGCCAAGCAGTTACATTTCCTTCTAATTTCAGTAATTCAGTGCTTTTCCTATGGCTTACCTTAAGAAGTTTGTATGCTGCAAACATTCCTACTCCAAGAGCATACAATGGCATGAGGGTGAATGCCAACTCTCTACCATTTCCTCTTGTTTTCTCACTTTTTATCTCTTTTTCCATTGCATTTCTCATCTGTTGAATACTCTGGAAAGTATTGCTGTCAGAATTCCCTGGATTCCGATGAACTTGATAAACTGTCTGAGGATTACCTTAAAAATTAAATTAAGAGAAAGAAGACAAAGTAAGAAAGGAAATTAGGAGTCCACAACTGCAATTAAATTGTTTTTTATCTTTCATTCTTGTTAATCACTCTTCTAAGATGGTGTGGGCATCCAAATCTAAAAATAAAAAATCACTCCTACATTAACAGGATGCACAGATAAATCTAGGTAGCTAAGACTCTCAAACCAAGTTTGGTTTCCACAATATACAAGTTTTAAACTTTATCCTTCCCGGCAATGTTGGCAAACTCTCAACAAACCACAGAAAGGCAAATGTAGCAAGAAACAATTCAAATCTTGAAATTAAAGCAAACTCAGAGAAGTTATTGATAATGCTGAAAACTGAGAAATTAATATTTTTCCTCTGCAATAAAAGAGTTACTTACAAACTGAACTGTCTGGTTCCAGAAAAAAAAAAAGTTTTGTTGAAATACATTTACTGTGTTGCTGCTTTCACTATTTTGACAATAAATTCAGTGTTACATAGATATAGGGGCTTAAAAGTACCCTAACCCTTTGCAAATGAAGTATTTAGCATGAAAAGTTTGCACAATAGCAAAGAGACTGCAAACCTGGGAAGTCTGAATTATTTTTGCTTGTAATTTGCCTGCCAGAACAGGGAGCAGATGAAAGAACAGCCACTGTCATTGCTCAATGTAGGAATTGGGTTATTTGATAGTTAAATCAAGGGTTCATGAGACACACACATAAGAAATAGTACTGTCAGCTAAAGACTGCAGATGCTTGCCAAGACAGACAGCAGGTGTTTGGGAGATTGTGAAGTTTTACTCTGATGTCTCAACTGAGTGCCTAGACTTACTTTACACTATCAAATTTAGTATGTCAGAACAGAGTATGGGCTTAAAAATATTCACATTCTATAAAAACTCACAAACAAAAGAGCATTACGCAAATCACTTGTCAATTAATATTGTAACAGTGGCATCTCAAGAACTCACAGTAACAGAATTCAGGTGTGCAAGACTCAGCCTCAATCAGGCAGAGAAAAAAATTAACCTAAGTTACACTTCCCTGTGAAACAACTATTTGGCTACAGCTTCTGCCAACTACAAGAGGAAAAAAAAAATCTAATCCTGAGAACCTAAGATAGTACTTTGTGACAAGAGAACTTAAACAGTGTTTAGAATTGCCTAAAATGAATTAGCCAGGACAGTTAAAAATTTACACTCAGTTTTCCCCCTACTTTAAGTTCTATTTGTTTTTAATGTAAATGAGAAGTGTTATTAAAATACCTAATATAACAGATGGAAAAAAATTCTGCAAGTCATACAAATAAGAATGTGGCAAGAGAAACACCTTCTGGGCACTTAGGAGGAACGCCAAATCCTAAAAAAGTCCAGTGTCCTGCACCAAGTTTAGCCCACAGAAGAAACAGCAAAGTGAGTTACTGGCCAAACAGGAGAAAAGGAGAACCCTGCCAGGTGAGAATAAATCAGCCTGACCTTTATTTTACTCAGTACTGGGCCAATACATCAGTAGAATCAGAAGCATGAAGTGTTCCTTTTTTTTAAGGCTCGGTTTTAAAAGAATTTGATCTATAGGAAATATACAGCTACTGAGCAGATTGGAAGTGATCAAGCAAAATAGGCCAGGCTAGAGCTTATGAAATGCAGTGAGTTTGACATCAGCTGGGAGGGACACAGGAGCAGCTCACGCCTCGACTTTTCTGCCTCCAGGGAAAAAGCAGACACATTTGGAGGATTACAGGAACTGTCTTTTGGTTTTGATGCCTTGGAAGCCATCATCAATGAACCACAGAGCTACCTCAAAAGCAAGCTTTTTGTAATTTTCAGAAACAAAGGTGGACGTGTGGACTTTGAACTAAATCGTGACATACATACACTGACATGGCTCAACATACGTTGATTTATATCACTCAGTCTCTAGCAAGCAGTGAGTTCTCTAGCCCATTCAGTCACATCTTTTCGACACACTGCCGGACAGATTTTATATGACTCTGTGCATTTATCTTACTAACAATAAAACACTGCATCTTTAACGCGGGCAGCCTTTCCCTGTGACACCTCCCAGCTCCTCTGCCCGACTCTGCCCCTGCGGGCACTTCTCGCCACACCGGCCCCATACGGCACATCTCCCTTTACTCAAGGTCTCCTGCATTCAAAAGTAGTTTTCTTAAGACAACACGGACGAAACCAGAGCATGCATGAGCCAAAACAGCAGAACACTGAAGGCGGGTGGGGGTGGTGGGCGTGTTTAAGGCGCACACCGGCCGGCTCGAAGCTGCCTGACCAGGCCTCCCCCTCCGCAGACCGTGTACACACCACTCGCAGCCTCCCGCTGGACGAGGGCACAGCCCTCTCCATTCCCGGGGTCCCCTTCGAGCCGCCCGGGACCGGGGCAGCTCCCGCACGGAACCCGGCCGCCGCCGCGGCTCCCACCTCTGCCGTGCTGGCGGGGATCGTAGTGGCCTGGCCCGGCCTTGCCGCCCCGCGGAGACCGGCCGGCCCGCCCGCCGCCTCCTCCCCCGAACATCCTGGGCACGACCACGAAGACGCAGAGGACCAGCACGGCCGACACCACCACCTGCTGCACGGCCGACAGCACCATGGCCGCCCTGCCGCCGCCCTCCTGCCGCAGAGCCGCGCCCGGCGCCGGGGCTGCCGCGCACAGCGACCCCCGGCGGCTCCTCGCGGCGGGGACCGGCCGGCCGAGCGCGTCCGCCTTTCCCCCCGAGGAACTCCTCCTCCGGAGAGTGCGAACGTCCATCGGCAGGACTGCTCCAGAAGAGTCCGGCTGTCCATCAAAAGCAAGGATATGAACTCCAGGATTGGAGCTGAAGGGAATTTCTGGTGGCAAAAAAAGGGTTAAACAGAACTGATGAAAAGGCAGAAAAAACAGATGACTAGTCTGCTTAGTATCACAAGAAGAACATGTTGTGAGCAATGGGCAGCTAAAGGATGAGCACCCTGAACAGAGAATTACAGAATCAACTAGGTTGGAAAAGACCTCTGGTATCTTTGAGTCCAAACTTCGACCTAAACACTACCCTGTCAACTAGACCCTGGCACTCGGTGCCATATCCAGTCTCTTCTTAAATGACTCCAGGAATGGTAACTCCACCACCTCCCTGGACAGCCCATTCCAATGCTCAGTCATTGTCTCTGTGAAGAACTTCTTCCNCTCCGAGCCGCCCGGGACCGGGGCAGCTCCCGCACGGACCCCGGCCGCCGCCGCGGCTCCCACCTCTGCCGTGCTGGCGGGGATCGTAGTGGCCTGGCCCGGCCTTGCCGCCCCGCGGAGACCGGCCGGCCCGCCCGCCGCCTCCTCCCCCGAACATCCTGGGCACGACCACGAAGACGCAGAGGACCAGCACGGCCGACACCACCACCTGCTGCACGGCCGACAGCACCATGGCCGCCCTGCCGCCGCCCTCCTGCCGCAGAGCCGCGCCCGGCGCCGGGGCTGCCGCGCACAGCGACCCCCGGCGGCTCCTCGCGGCGGGGACCGGCCGGCCGAGCGCGTCCGCCTTTCCCCCCGAGGAACTCCTCCTCCGGAGAGTGCGAACGTCCATCGGCAGGACTGCTCCAGAAGAGTCCGGCTGTCCATCAAAAGCAAGGATATGAACTCCAGGATTGGAGCTGAAGGGAATTTCTGGTGGCAAAAAAAGGGTTAAACAGAACTGATGAAAAGGCAGAAAAAACAGATGACTAGTCTGCTTAGTATCACAAGAAGAACATGTTGTGAGCAATGGGCAGCTAAAGGATGAGCACCCTGAACAGAGAATTACAGAATCAACTAGGTTGGAAAAGACCTCTGGTATCTTTGAGTCCAAACTTCGACCTAAACACTACCCTGTCAACTAGACCCTGGCACTCGGTGCCATATCCAGTCTCTTCTTAAATGACTCCAGGAATGGTAACTCCACCACCTCCCTGGACAGCCCATTCCAATGCTCAGTCATTGTCTCTGTGAAGAACTTCTTCCTGATGCCTAACCTAAACTTCCCCTGGCGCAGCTGAAGACTCTGACTTCTTGTCGTACTGTTGGTTGCCTGGGAGAGAAGACAGATACCCTCCTGGCTACAACCTCCTTTCAGGCAGTTATAGAGAGCGATAAGGTCTCCCCTGAGCCTCCTCTTCTCCAGGCTAAACAACCGAGCTCCCTCAACCACACTTTATAGGACTTCTGCTCCTTGTTGCCCTTCCTTGGCCACGCTCCAGTACCTCAACATCCTTCCTAAATCGACGGACCCAGAACTGGACACAGTACTCGAGGTGCAGCCTCACCAGTGCCAAGCAGAGGGGAAGAATCACTTCCCTGGTCCTGGCTGGCCACACTATTCCTGATAGAGGCCAGGATGCCATTGGCCTTCTTGAACACCTGGGCACACTGCTGGCGCATGTTCAGTTTTCTGTCTATCAGTACCTCCAGGGTAAGAAGGGTCTCCTTCTGCCTGGCTGCTTTCCAGCTACTCTGTCTCCAGTCTGTAGTGCTGCTTGGGGTTGTTGTGACCAAAGTGCAGGGCCCTGCACTTGACTTTGTTGAACCTCACGCCATTGGATTCGGCCCATCTATCCAGCCTGTCCAGGTCCCTCTGCAGAGCCTTGCTACCCTCGAGCAGATCGACACTCTCCCCCAGCTTGGTGTCATCTGCAGTTTTGCTAATGATAGATTCAATCCCCTCATCCAGATCATCGGTAAAAATATTAAACAGAACTAGGCCCAACGCTGATCCCTGGGGGATACCACCAGTGACTAGTTGCCAACTGGATGCAACAACATTCACCACCGCTGTCTGGAAACTGCCACACTTGGGAACACGCATGCAGTTGGATACTGATGTGCTTGGATGCCCTTTGCTTGGATGAGGTTTAAGCCAGATTGGCAGATATGGGGGTATGGCTTAGGAAGTGAGGAAGTTTGTGAAAGACGTCACATCCAGTGTTAATACTCAGAAATAGGAAAGCCAGGAAAAGTTATGACTAAAAGTATGCATATAGAAATATGATGAGCAAAAAACTAAAGGCCTTGGGGAGAAGAGTGTCAGCAAACAGTGGAGTTAACTGTAAGATCCACATAGAAACTAAGAGTGAACTGATGCATACGAATACTAGTAGATTTACGCAATAAGCCACAGCATCTTTTATTAAGACATAAAATTAAGTACTTTAATGATAGAAGAAACTTGCTGAAAAACAGTCATGACTGGAAGACAAATACCAAAGATCATTCATTTTCAGGAATCAAAAGCTGCAAACAAGGAAGAGGCAGCAGAATGAGTTATTGGCCAAGCATAGGGATGTTTCCCTCATGAAGCCACCTTTGTAAAATGCTCTGATGTGTATTTAAAGCTTTACCATAGGAAAAACAAATATTTATTTCCAGAGTATCACATAAAAGTACTTAAAATATTTATACAATTGAATCTATAGTATCTGTGTGTTTTTACTTTGAATTAATTTTTATTTATCAAATAGAAATCCTTAATGATTTGTTCAACAACAAAAACCAAAAACAGTTTCATGTTTAACTAATATGACAGTAATTTCTTACCTGAGGATAAAAGTGCATTTTAAACATATTTTCAGTTGCAAGCAAGTGCTCTTACAAAGTTAATTTTCAACCGTAAAGGGAAGAAAAACTTGTCCAATGAAATGAGTTCATATTTCTGTGCTGCAACAGGAAAGGGCAATTAAAATAAAACGCAGGTAATTGCCTAAATAAGGGAAAGTATTTCCTTATGAAACTCCAGTGTATGATATCTATCTGTGCTTTATTGCTGACTGGTTTTATCTGATTGTTTAAGACCTGGTTGTAACTTAACATTGCACAACTATTTCACCTTTCCTGTTTTGCAGACTTGGGATGCATCTTTGGCACATACTGCAAATGCATAGACAGAGAAATGCATTTCTGAACAAAATGTATATGTAAGTAAGAAACATGAATGCCATCCCAATTTCACATCTGTTAGAGTGGATATTTGGGGTGGAAGTTATGAAGCATTCAATGTCACTGATGCCGTAAAGCTGTAGCATGATAAGGTTAGATTGTAAATTTTCAGAGTGCAGAATTGTACTTGAGTTTGTGGTCATTACGTTCAAGTAAGAGTTACCTTCAGTAAAATGTCCTGTATAGTGCCTACCATATGAATCTGTAGCAGCTATAAATAATACAGAGTTGCATATACGATCTGTAGGAACTGAGAGCTTACTGTCTTCTGTAACCTCAAGCAATGACTGTACTGCTTTACCCCTGCACTGGTTCACCTCAGTCTCTTGTATAATAATCTGCTCTTCTTGTCTAAAATATTGACCTCACTGAAATCCTCACTCCTCATTTCATTGGATCAGTACTACATGAACTTTATAAAATATTTTCCTATTCTCTAGCTGCCAAGCCACACAGTTTGGAATTCTTTGAATCTGGAGATGCTGTTGAAGTAATCACAGTTAATTGCAGAGTGCCTGTGGGTATTCCTCAGCAGAAATGTTGTCAGAAGAGAAAATCGAGACAAACTAAATTGTATTCTTTACAAATCACATAAAAAAAAAAAAAGCAACAAAATTAATCATGTATTTGTGATTTTTCAGTGGTAATTCTGAGAAACTTAATTCTGCTAAGAAAGTAAAGCTTTCCTTTGAACACTTAATCTTGTTAATTGATGTCTCCATTCCCATGTTTAAAAAATAAGCTTTGCAGTAGAATTAGTTTCATATATGAGAAAACACATATTTCACTGATCTAAAACAAATGATAATTTTAATGTCAAGTAGATCTTAACTAGTAAAAGCAACTCTTAAATTTCTTATCTCCGTGTTCAAAGATGCTTAAACTGCTCTATGTGTAAATGACAGATGAAAATATTGTGCAGTCTACTTATTGAGAAACTGTTGTCAGACACAGTGGTAGCTGCTATTCTTTTTTAGTAGACTTTGGACTGAATTTTCGAGATCCACTGCTTAATGCAAAAATTCTTTTTTGGGAAAACATTGTAGATGCTCAAGGGCAAGGTGGGTTCCTGCTTTAATTATAGATAGAATCACTAGATGGAGCCAGAGTCAGCATTTCAGGAAAGCATGTTATAACTTGGACTATCCTGTCAAAATTTCCTAGTGTCTAAAGATTTCAATTCATTTTCCAAGCACAGAATTTCAACCACATGCATATGTAACTACCAGGTCACTGAAGTGTTAAATTAATGGTTCAGTTTTAGTGTGATGGAATTTTTTTGTGTAAATTGCATGTCGTTGTAATATAATCATGGTTTTACATTAAGTCCAGCTGACCAAAGTCTTTAGATTATCACAGATTGCATGGGTATTGTTAGAAAATAAAATAAGAAAAAACCCCACCAAAGTAAAAGAAGAAAGAAAATATGATTTCTAGTTTTGAGGTAATTTTCAGCTGGATCAAGAATAACTGGTAGTAAACTGAACTCAGCTGGTCCTGGTTTAAAAAAGAGGCAAGCTGACTTTCAGAATAGTCAAAGCAGTACATTCCTTCTATGTTCAGTTTGGAAGCCAAGGAGAGGCCATTCACCATCATGATCCAAATTTTCATAATCTGATCTAGGATCTCTCCATTACCCACTGTTCCAAACAAACACCACACTGCCAGTAGTACCTGAACAGTAACTTGTGGCCTTCAGGAATGCACATGATGGAATGGTCTTTGTAGTCCAGAAACAAGCAACTGACAGGAGTAGGACAGAATATAGTGGTACCCACAGGAAGAAACCTCCATCTCAAGGTCCTCTTCACCATCCCAGCCTCAACAGAAGTCACAATGCCAGCAAGAGGCCATCTCCCCAGACATTTTAAAATGTTGCACCACACATGAGGGCTTTTTCACCTTTGCCAATGCTCACAAGCTGTTTCTGGGACAAAAAAATAGGTAAAGTGGTTAGAGCTGTCTGCACTGTAAGTGTGATCACCACCTTGGACTGGGGTTGTGACAGGGCGGATGCTTCACCTCCTACTTCTCTTTACCTGCCAAGGGAGGTGAGTTGGAGATGATTTGTAGGACCTCGTGCATCTTTTTATCAAGGACACGACAGGACCAAAAGCACCTTTGCCCACAGCTTGGGCCCATGGAGAAGGGTAGAGTGGCCTCACTGACCACTTTCACTTGGTCTTTATAAAGGAGTTTGTAAAATGATGGCGATCTTACTGGGAGAATTTCAAAACACAGGAAAGTATTGTAAAAGAAAAGTAGATGATAGTACTTGTTGAGTTTCCTCTCTGCCCAGCTCTTTTGTGCTGCTGAGGGCTGTGTTAAGCCTGTCCAGCAAGAATAATTATAGGCCTCCTTTTTGTTCCTCTCCCGAAAGACCCAAAACCCCAAAAACCCACACAGACACACTTTTTTTGTCTCCTATCTTAATGAAATGCATCAACAAATCATGACAGGACCAAGAGGAGAGTGTGGAGAGTTAGTAACGCATGGACATTCATAAACACATGCACACAGAAAAATACTTAGTTATACGCCTGCTGTTAACAGCCTAAATAGGAATAGCTGTAATGGTGGTTGAGGGCTACAGCTCCTTCAGCCTATCTGAATTAGGTGTCTGGACTATGACAAGACTGTCTGAAGCAAATCAAGGGTATTATTTAAGAGAGAAAGGCCATCATGCCAACAGGGAAGGCAATATCAAAATGATAATTTCCATAAGTGTTCAGCGGGATGAGGCCTGGCCTGCAAAACTGAGCAGGGAATGAGACTCATAAACATATTTTACAGTCTATTTGCAAGAAGTTTTCTCTGTAAATCTACCCAAAACCAGGTTACAACACATAACTCTTAAAACAGTTCTTCTTATGCTCTTGCATGTTTGTACAATTTGGCTTAGATTTGGAAAAAAAACCCAAGCAATCTGTAGAACAGTTGGTGACACAATACAAATCCCAACGCACACTATTCCACTGTCCCAAGAAATTATTAAACTTGCAAAGTCACACCAGGAGTGCTAACCCTGTTGCCACTCTCCAGGAGCATAGAAAGCTCCTTTAGTGATTTCAGGCTAGCAAGTAATGGCAAATAGCTAAGGAAGGAGAGAACCAACACATACTCAAGCTTGGGATTTCCAAATTGTACTTTTCTTACACAGCAAACCAGGTCAGAAGACCTGTTCTACAGCAAGCTGCTGTTCAGGAACCTTTTTTTTTTTTTAATCCTGCTGAAGTGCAGACTTCCTAATTCTGTTTATTCCTTGAGTAATTCTGAAATGGAAGCAATGTCCTGCAACATAATTTTAACTAAGCTGATATGACTAAGCAATACTATTGGAAAATCAGCTGAACAGCAGATTTGTATTTTGTCAAAGCTACAATTTTTATGGTTGATGCAGGTTTTAAGAATGCTGTTCTGCAGCACTATTCAGATAAAATCTACAATATCACAGAGTGGTTTGGCAGTCAACGAGGATGGAGCACACTCAAAGAAAACACAGAAGTGTACTTGGAGTGTTGCTCTGTGGAAATATGCATGGCAGATGCCTGATTCACACTTTACCTTCTGACAGCCAGCTATGATTTCAGATAGAGCTGTATCTTATGAAGCAATTTCACTTCACTTCACTTCCTGTTATTTTGACACTTTCAAGTGCTTCCACACTCAGAGGGCACCCTCAGAAGAAATGCTTGCCGACATCACTGGCGATATCACCTAAGGGATTTTTCATTTAAAAACTTAAAAAATAAACATCAAAGAATTATGAAAATCGCATTTTTCTTTGCAGTGTGGTCCTTACTGGATTTCTTTGCTTGCTTTTATGCTTATCTACAATATCCTATGCCTGACATAGAAGATGCAAAGTTCATTGAAGACTGTGTGAGAGCTCACAACATGTTTCGATCCAAAGTGAAACCAACAGCCAGCAATATGCTTCGCATGGTAAGATGGTGTTTGTGATCTGTTTGAAATTACTGTAGATTGGGTTGCTGATTTATCCGATCTTATTCTCCACTTGCATTGTGCTATTCCTTCCCTTTCAGTTAACAATTTCTGCACTATATGTCAGTACTTTGTAGGAAATTAGAAAAGACATTTTCACAGTATTCTTCGGTTTTAATAATGCAAATGGAATTTCTTGTTTAGCAAAAGATTTCTACTCTCAACTTCAGCTAGAGCAAAGGGCTGCATTGCAAAAAATAGTATTCAGTTTGGTTCAGTGTTGTCTATCTCTGGCTAAGAGATATAGTAATCTGTTTTATGTCAGATCAGGTTTCATACAGGGAAGCTGTTGGGTATTAGAAATTTCCTGAGTAGGCAATCTGCGTAATCTATCCTCTCCTGTTGTTTCTTCCAATCTAGAACATGCATTCAATAAAGGTGTTTGCCAGGATGTCCATGTAGATAACTGATCTTCATTTGCTGTAGCAGGGTTTGAAAAGTAGGGATAGCAATATCTGGGCTGGAAAGCAGAGCTGCCTACAAATACAAAGGATGTCAAAACAGGCTACGGGTATGTCTCAGCTGGGGGAGGTTACCCCAGTCANATCAGAACAGGCTACAGGTATGTCTCAGCTTGTTCAGTGGAATACATAAGGAAAAAAGGTGTACAGCTAGCTGGGGGAGGTTACCCCAGTCAGTTAATGTCATTTCTCCAAGCCCTCTAGCAGTGCTGCCTAGCTGGAAAGGAAGTAAAATGCATAACTGCGTGCACAATATGAATCATCTCTGCTAACAAAGTTCCTGGTAAAGGGGTAAAATTCAGAGTACCGTGTGTGTACAATACAGTGTCTTCAATTTCTCTCCATTTTAAAAACCATGTTTAATTAAAAAAGCTAGTGTACAAGAACAAACTTGTCTGCTCAGGCCAAAGATCCAGCATGCCTGGGATTACATTGGAACAAGTATACAGAAACCTGTTCAATCAAAGGTGTTGCACGGTACTTAAAAGCTCTTAATGGATATTTTTTTTCTGATTACAGTCCAGCTCTAAATATTTTGACAAGTCAGATACAATAGGGCAGTGGATAGATACTGCATGTCCAGCAATAACTCAGGTAGAAATAAGAATGAAAAAGAAATTGCTATGGGAGTAGGAATTTCAAGTCAGAGAAAGAAACTGAATGCAGGGATAAGAAGCAGAAAAGGGAAAAGAATCCTTTCAAGTTCCTTTTTAAAATTGTTTGAATTCAGCTAAGTCACTGCAGCACAGGTTATAGTACCTTTTCTCCCTTTTTTACAGTCCTGGGATGCTGCTTTAGCTAAGACTGCCAAAGCATGGGCAAAGAAGTGCAAGTTTAGACACAATATCAACCTTAAAATACCATTGAAGATGCACCCCACTTTCCAACTTGTTGGAGAAAACATCTGGACTGGTACAGCCACCATCTTTTCTGTGGATGCAGCTCTCAGTTCCTGGTTTAATGAAGTTAGCAGCTATGATTTCAGCACTAATGGGTGTAATGAGATGTGTGGTCACTACACTCAGGTGAGTCTTATGTGGCCACTGGTTTATAATCTAACAGTTTCACTGAAAAATCTGAGTACAGGCTTGGAACAGACTGCTTTGGAAAAGGAATCACAGCAGGCCTTTTCACTCCCCAGTTGACTGTTGCATGAGATTGGAAATAAATATGATGAACCCCGGGGTTTGTAAAAAAACTTAATACTTGTAATAAAAATAAATACTACGAGTTCCACATTCTCTTTCCACTAACGGTGGAAAGGGATTTCCACTGACAATTTTGTGTTTATAGCAGAACCAGATGATAAATGCAAAAATGCCTATCAATCAGTTGTTTGTCTCAATTGCCCTTGGGGTTGTTGATTTTGCTCCTGTTTCAGCTGTTTTAAATTTCTATGAAATACTTCCCTTCTCCTTCCTCGCTTAATGCTGTTGCTTTGGCGGTCTTTGAAAAGTGCATTACCTACTTCCCTTTGTCCTGCAGGTTGTTTGGGCAGAGAGTTACAAAGTTGGCTGCGCAGTTCACTTCTGCAGTACCGTTGAAAATTTCTCACAAGTGTCCAAAGCAGCACACTTTGTTTGTAATTATGGGCCAGCGTAAGTTAATTATTGCACTTGTGGTTTGGGTGTTGTTTGGTTTTTTTTTTAATTATTCTATAGCAGACCTGATATTGATGCCAACAATGATGGGAGCAGTTGTAACAAACTTCAGAATAAGCTACACCCTTATGTTATTGGTCCAAGGGAATCTTTCCTCAGCCATCGAGAACAAAAGCTGCTGGACTTAGCTGGAACTGCAGAAAATCCCTTTCTAAAAGAGCAGGAAAGCAGGTCATAGCTGAGAGCACTCATCATAATGCAGATGGTGGAATAAGATCTGGTTTGACTTCAGTCTCTGCAGGGAAAGTGAGAAAGATGGAAACTTCCTGCTTGAGACAGATTATACCTTTGTATGGCCCCATCCGAACTTCGAACAAGGTATTTAATTGAAGAAAGGAGGACAGTCCTCTAGTTTATCTTGTACCTTGCAATGTTTCAATTTACCTTTTACAGGTTTGTTTTTTATAATCCTGGGACTAAAAGCAGATTCTTGTGTGTTTACACTGAGTAGTACAGTAGAGGAAGTCACATTAATTTCCAGTGGCGAGAGTCACCAAGTAACTGCTCCCCATGCAACTGTGAGCTTTAATCTAATCTAAATGGAATTTCAAACAATTACAATGACCAGTTTTTTGACAAAGGGATTCCCTCCCCCCAGTAGCTTTTCAAGGACAGCTAACAAAATTCTGTTCTGGTTTGCAGGGGGAATTACCCAAGAAGACCATATAAAGCAGGACAACCATGCAGCGGATGCAGTAATGAGAAGTGCGTAGACAAGCTCTGTGGTAAGACCAAAGTGATCAAGTGAGAAAATTGCCTAGAAATAAAAGTGGCACAATTAGCAGTGGAAATAGAACAAGGAGTCAATTTGCACTAAGTGCATAGTAGGTCTGTAGCCCACCATACAGACACAGTGTCAAACCCTGGTAAGAATAGTCTAAGAAGGAATTAATTGAAACGCCTGGCTGTTGAAGGCTCTCAGAAGTAGAAGTCAGAGTTTCTGATGCAGGGAAGTAGCAGTAGACTATTTTTTCCCTTTTGTCTGATCAGGAATTCAAATCTAACACTTTAACCACAACAAATACTCACTGTCTGATTCTTCTCTCCCACTAGAAATAGGAAATTGAACTTCTGCTTTCTTGCTTGTTTAGCATGTCCTAACACATTTTCCATACTACTATACTTCTGAGCCAATAATAAGACTATACTGAAAAGCACACGTATTTCTAACTTCTACAATGTTCTGAAAAACTGCAGTGAGACCTTGTTTTTCTACAGCAGTTTGCAGCTGCAGACCTTTATATCATTACACCTAGTCCCAAATTAGTTTTAAATAAACTGAGATGAAAGGACATGCAACAATGTCTTAAATCAAATACAAACTTTATACAGAGGTTTAATGGGGATAGTCTTTACTAGCCAACTCTAGACAGCTTCAGCTGTAGAAATTATTGAGCATTTGATACCCTTATTTCCTTTCATGACATCCTGGATGACTCATCTTAAAGTCTCAGGCTGATGTGTCACAGGAAAACTAGAAATATCTCAAAGACTAAGGAGAGGGAGAGAAGGCACAGAATATTTAAAAATTAAGTGCTAGATCCTACACCTCATTTTAACGTATTCTCCTATAGAGCAAATGAGCAGTTTCAATAGGATACACATAGACAGTCCTGCAAATGTGTTAAAACTTCAGTAAATATGTGCTTCTGTGATAAACTTAGTTGTATTTGTCTGTCTGTAACTACCTAAATTTGATATATGTAACAATTTTAAATAAATTCCTTATTTTGTTGTTGTTATTTCCTTATCCCCATGACACATGAATTCTTTCTGATACAGCTGGGGTGTTTTTGCTTCTCATTCAATTCAATAAAAAAATACAAGCTCCACACCAGTTGGGAACTTGCTCTTGCTGGCCTGCTTCCCCCTTGTAGGATGTTTTAGGCACTGACTGGCATCATCAGTACAATCAGCCAGGAACCAGCAAACGGCTACCTCTTTAGATTAAGAACCACCACTGAATGATACTCACATTTCTTTCATCTTCTGATCTCTTTGCAGAAAACACAGAACGTGAGAAGCTGATAAGTGCGTATTGAATTGTTCTTAATTGCCTTCCTGTAAGTATAGCTAAGTTTGATGGGTCTTAACACTTATTTCTTCACTGAATTTTAGATTATGCCAACTGGTATCCAGACTGGGATACACAGCCCCAGCCACCACGGCCTCATCCTCCCAAGCCACCTGTGCCATCATATGTCCCACCTGCTGAGCATCCACGTCCCTCTTGTGACCAATACTGTCTTACTGTTTTAATTTTAAGGCCACTGTTTCTGGTACTGAGTGTTTGTGCTGTCCTTTTAATACAACAGCAATTTCCACACACATTTTTTTATGAGTAATGGTCAGTTAAAATACGATAGTGATCCTACTTCTATATTACTCTCAGGTAATTGCATACATTTAAAAAAACACTTGGTCTCTCTATTATCCTTGTGTTTATCCATAGGAAAGGCTACTTCTTCACTCAAGGGAAGATATAAGTGGCCGTACATAGAGTTAATATTATTGATTTATTGGCAGTAGCTGCAAAATGCTCCCATATCTGCCGGAGCCTCTTTGCCCTGGCTTCAGGCTAGCTCACTGCTAGAGGGACCACATAGAGTATATATTACTACATGTACTAATGAGCTCCCGATATCCTGGGCATCACAGAGATGTCTGAAGTGGTACACTGTATCCAAAAGAAGTGATACTCACCTCCATTGTCCTTCAGTTACCACAAACACAATTTTCCCAGATAATGGAGATTTAACTGTATGTAATTAAACTTCTCACGAACAGGAATAAAGCTTGTCCTTTACTATATTTAGTCTACGTGTGCCAGTGTCCATTAAAGTTATTCTGTTGTCAGTTGTACCATTCTGTTCTTCTCCTCTCAGAGTCAGGCTTTGCTCTCCATAGCTAGAAGAACACCAGGCAAAGTTGTTAGAGTGAGGATTAAGGTGGAGAGACAATGGGGAGAGCTTTATTTCAGGATGTAAGATGGTGACAAAATCTAAAATGCAGAGTAGATGACAGCCATCCTGAGCTTTCAGGCAGGGCAAGGTGGGACGAGTAGGGAGGAAAACGGGAGACGGAAGACGAAATGGGTCCAGAGCCTGATTTAGAAATGAAAGATCTCAACCTCATTTAAAAAGCCCAAACCTTTGATGGATTAGGTTTAAGAGACATCTAGAGCCCTCAACCGCTATTGTTCCAATATACATTTGTAAGGGGAACAAACTCATCTTTCAAGCTAAGAGACACCAGTATTAGTAACTAATTCTGTGTGTGTAATTAATAACTGTGCTATCAATACTTAAAGCTGATTTTCCTCCTTTATCTTTGTGATAATATTTTAAGAACACAGTGACTTAAGTTCTGAGCCACATTACAGCTCTGAAGGAGCATGGCATAAAAATGAGCCCCAACCAAGGTTCTTGTTAATAGAACCTACTTATTGGGGTAGGTTAGAATGAAACGACACTGAATGACTGGTGGAAAGAAGGAGAAAAAAAATGTGGCAACTTTATTTTAGAACAATTTGGTTGCAATGGAAAGAAGGTATGTAGCTGTTTGGGCTATTATCCATAGAAATAAAACAATATAAAAGTATTAAAATATCACAAAGAAAATATATAAGGAAGAGAAAGAAACAGGAACAGCCTTGTCAGCATTTATTTTCATCAAAAGTAGAAAATTTATCCAAAACTTTTCTGCAATCCATAGTGATTGCTATCAATGGGATGCCTGGGGCCAAACAAACAGGAACGACGAAGCCCAAAGGACGCAAGAGAAGTTTGCCCACTATAATTAAAGAAGGAATAAAGAGAGAGGCAAGGCTGCCACAGCTCTGATGAGAACCTGTAGCTTAATTCCTTTATTCTCATAGCAACAGTCTTGAAATGATCCGTTTCCCGTGACTAATGCCATATTCAACCACCAAGCCTAAAATAAGCCCGGCCCACAAGCTTTCCAAAGCAAGACGCTGCTGGTGGAGCTGAAACCGTCTCGTAGAGCTGAAACACCCTGCTTTTAAAGCTGATAGACCAGACGCTGAGAAGCACGACTGTAAGGAAAGGGTTAATCGTATTTGCGGCATCTGCCTTAAGCAAGCGCTCGGTGGCGGAACTTGCAGAAAGCTTCACGGGTGGCTGTGCACAAACCGCAGAAAAGAACCTGCGGAGGCAGGACCGACACTGATACTCCCGGCTGCAGCGCTGCCCGGGGGTGTCACGGAGCCCGGGCGTCGGAGCGGGGCCACGGGCAGCACGGCCCATCGCGGGGGCAGCCGCCGGGCATGCGCCACAGCGAGCCCCGCCTGAGGCGCCCAGCCCTCCCCTCCCCTCCCACGGTCATGAGGGACTGTGGAAAAGTAACTCCGGGAGGGGAACTGCTGCCACTTCGCCACCATTAAGGAGCCCGAGGCACCCAGCTTCTGCAGGCTGCTGCTGCTGCTGGATCCACCGTGGTGACGTCCTGCTTGCAGCATCTCTCTTCTTCCTCCTCTCTCAATGATAAGCAGATTTTCTGCTGGTGTGCTGGCTTTACTGCTCTTCTGTCGTTGCTCTGGCTCCTATGAGCCATCGACATTGCCTCGTATTGAAGATCCCAAGTTTATTGAGGAATGTGTGCAAACCCATAACAGATTCCGGTCTGGAGTGGATCCACCAGCCAGCAACATGCGCTACATGGTAAGGGCACCTTCCTGACCTGAGTGTGTAGCATTGTGATGCTGGGCATAATTCTCAAAGGCTGTTTTCTAATCAAATGTAAAAAATAAGAAAAAAAAAAAGAGAGAGAGCCAACCACCTAGAGTCATAAGAGTGACTTGTTTTTAAAGCTGAGGAAAAGGCTCTAATTATGCAATCGCGTCTTTGTATAGTTTTGCCCTGATTTAAATTCCTCATTCGAAGCCCAAGAGTTCAGCCCTCAAACTGATGTTGTTCTGTGCTGTGAAAAGCCCCCTCGTTCCAAGGCACGGCGTGTAGCCCAGCATCCCCAGGTGTGATTTATGGGCAGACCTGGGCGCACCCTCGCTTCAGTCGGCCAGGACAGAGGCTTTTCCCAAACAGCGCCGGAGAGCTTTCCCTAAGCATTCTCTGCAAGGTTCTCACATACTGAGCCAAGAGAGAAGCTGTTCCTTGGTGCTGGGGCTAAAGGGAAAACAAAAAACCAACAGCGCAGCAGGAGTGAGCTGCTCTGCCCCTCTCCCTGCTCCCTGGACACATAAGGTGGTGATAGTGCTGCTACCATGTAAAAGACAAATCTTTCTTCTTGGGATGAGCTCCGCAGATCTCTCAAATGGGCCATAGCCGTTGTCCTAGTTGTGATCCTTCATTCTGCTCCTCTTTCTTACTGTCTCACATGGTCACCGCCAGAAGGGAATGTAACCACATCAGTAATTAGCAACACCGCAACCGAAATTGGGGTAAAAAAAATTTGTTTTTCATTTCTTGTCACTAAAAGCCAACAAAGGGAGGGGTAAGTGAGAAGTGATCAAGCTCGAATTGCAAACCTGACAGGAAACAGTTTAGTTTCTCTTACAGATGCATCTTTTACTTCAGCTTTCTTCAGCATCCTGGACTTCCTGTACATGTTGCTTTGGACTCTTATTTTCTACATTTCTTTACTGTCCCTACACCAAAAAATATTGCTAGAATATGTTTAAAAAGCATCTTAAAATTAATCTTTTTAAATTTTCTCCTGTTGAAAAAGTAAAGAACTGAAATCTTTAAAAAAAGGCAGCTTAAGAAACAGGCAAATAAATAAATTGCATCTAAAGAACTAAATCGTGGTTTCTTTTAAAACGCTGCAGAATCCCTAGATATCCTTAAATATGACCTCTCCCAGGAATAACGTGAAGAAAGCAGTAAAATACATGATAAAATCTATTATTAAAGTAAAAACGTTGAAATAGAAAACAGGGTATCTCATCATTTTTGAATGACCTTTAGCACTTGAAAAAGGAGGAAAAGGAGATGGGTTCCTTATTCCACAGGGAACTTCTGTTTGCTGTAGATAACTGTCCATCTAGATGTGTAAACAGACTGTGAATTCAGGGAATTTCCATCTTTTGGAAAACTGTTTTTTAAAAGAAAACACGAGATAAAAGCTCTTTAACTGCAAGTAACAAAGCCTAACCATCTAAATTTTATTTTTACTGAACAAAAATGAGCTCTTTCTCATCCACCCAAAGCACTGCTTAGGTCTGTTCTAAGACTTCTCAAAAACAGTCAAAAGAGTCTTTCCATTTCCATAGAGCTTCTCTGACTTGCTACTGCCTTGCATCACTTTGCACACATACATTGAATTTTTCCTCCCTAAATCAGCAAGCAACTTGTTACAAAACCAAAACTGAGAAGTAATTCATGAGCGAGAAAAATTGTAAATGCTGCTTCCTCAAACAGCAGTGATATCTATGTGCAAATCTCCTTGTCCTGTGTATTTTTCCCATGCAACCTTTTTCCATAAGTGCAGTGTTATAAACAATCAGGAGTATAACTACAGTTAAACTAAAGATTATTCTGAACTATCAGTTTCTTTACGCTGCTTTTCAACTGTCAGCCTGTTTAAGCATTTGCACAAAAATGGTAAGTATACTTAAGCTTATTAACTTATATTTAAACGCTGTTTTGCATACCCTTATGGAACTTTAAACTTTTTATAGGATGAAGGAAGAAAGAGATGTGTAGGCTCTTAAAAAGCAGAATGTGAAAAAGACTATGAAGCTCTAAGGTGCATCCAACACTATCATACATGTTTGATCATGAATCACGTTGGAGAAGTTGGTGGAGGACTATCTCCTGTGGGAGAGACCCCATACTGTAGCAGGGGAAGAGTGTGAGGAGTCCTTCCTTCCCCTGAAGAGGAAGAAGCAGGAGACATGTGATGAAGAGAACTGCAACCACCCTTCCCTGCCCCCCTCTGCTGCTAGGGGAGAGGTAGCAAATGAGGAATGACGTTAAGATCTGGAAGAGGGGAGGGGTGGGGGTTTCAAGATTTGGTTTTATTTCTCATTACCCTATTCTGATTTGATTTTGTAATTAATTTAATTTCCCCAAGTCGAATCTGTTTTGCTCATGATGGTACCTGATGAGTGATTTCTCCCTGTTCTTATCTTGATCTATGAGCCTTTTGTTGGTTTTTTTCTCCCCTGCCCAGCTTAGGAGGACAGTGATAGGGTGACTTTGGTGGGCACTTGGCACCCAGCCAGGGTCAACCCACCACAGTGAGGAAATACACCCATCAGAAATGTTAGGAAGAAGTGGAAGACATAGCTTATGAAGAATTTTCAAATCTCTGTAGATGCATTTTGGTGTGGTCTTGTGATTTTTAATTACTGATAGGCAGCATAAACAATGCATATTGTTTCAGACTTATCTATGGTACAAAAAAGCTTTTATGTAAAACACAGCCATAAAATCCATTCAAAACAATTTTTCTAGTGATTCCATCATTTGCAGAAGCAAGTGGGATATTTTAATTAATTCAGAAAAGGACAAATAAAAAGAGCTTTTTTTAAAAAAAAAAAACCTTGAAAATAGTTCAGCAGTGCTGGACAACTTTATTTACATAACACAAAGTGTAACTAGGACTACAGGCTGTGGTACTGTATCTTCCAAGAGGTACAATGCTGTCATCGATTAGCCAAGTTGTGTGCACAAGAAAACCCAGACACCACCTCCAGTGCAAACAAAAGACATTCATGTAACTAAATTGCTTAAATAACCACTTTCTGTAAGATTGAATAGCAAGTGAATGAGTCATTCCACAAATACGAATTCAACACTAACGTTTGAAGCTGCCAAACACAAAGACGCTTATCAAGGGGTTGAATTTAAACTGTCTCCAAAATCCCAGTGTGCTTGTGAAGTGACCTGCAAGCAGTGGCCTTCGTGCATGAGGCTGCACGAGACTCCTGCGTGAATGGAATGATAAGCATAACCTTATTCTCCAGATTTCATATAAATTCACTGTTTAATTTACATTAATATTCTCCCGTGGCTGGCACAGCCTTGAAATGTACATTGTGCCAAAACCACTCTATTTGACTGACTCTTGATACAGTTCTTGGTGTCCAACAGTCAACTAAGATCACACACACCACCCCAAAAACTTCCTCAAGTTTAATGAGTAACTAGGTACCAATCAGAAATGAACCGAGAAGCCAATTTACCACGTAGTTCTGTAAATCAAAACAGAAACAAAACACAAATGAACCCACAGCACGTACACTGCTGAGACCCAGCTTTTCCTCAGGGTGTCTCTGAATTACTGCATTGCTAATATGAAAAAATGCTAATATAACAAGGATTTTAAAATGTCTTTATTTTGCAGAGTTGGGATCCAGATCTGGCAAAGACCGCGAGAGGCTGGGCAAAGAAATGCCTGTTCAAACATAACACACACCTCAAAGAGCCAGGGCAAGCTCACCCCACATTTAAATCTGTTGGAGAAAACCTCTGGACTGGCTCACTTTCTGCCTTTACTGTGAAAGGAGCCATCACCTCTTGGTACAAGGAAGTTGACTTCTACACTTACACCACCAGGAAGTGCACAAAAGTATGCGGCCACTATACTCAGGTAGGCATTGTATTTCTCTTCTAAACCATGAACCAGCTTTGCCATTTTGACACAGAAACTCTACATTTTTGTTGAAGATTCAGTGAACTTTTCCGTGTGCCGTAGTCCTATTTTGTGTGGATGTCCTCATTTATGGGTGGAAAAGAGTCACTGTAATATTATTTTAAATACAGAAGTTGTAATTTGTTTTCCAGAAGAAAACAGTACAGCCATCAACCAGTCAGATTTAGCCAAGCAGTGGCCCAAAAAAAAACAGGCAATGGCAATGGTTATGGGCTTCAATGTGTGGTGGGGAGAAGGTCCCAGCTCTGGCAGGCAGCCTCCATGTGCCAAGGGCTGGGAAATACAGTCATGAAAACTGATGTGTTCAGTTCTGCAAGTATCACGTGCACATTTTTCTCAAACACCATTCCCAAAGAAAATGAGTAGAGTGAGGGAACTGCCATGCAACCCTGCAATCAGTGCCCACAGCTACAGGAGAGCAGCTCTAGGGTTAGATTTTGACCTGAGCATGTTTAATATTTTCTGCAGAGGTACACATGTGCATTTAGGACTTGAATAGATGAGATGAAGCTGGTGGGCTCTCTGAATGATACACACAGGTATTTGTGTGCAGAGAAGACACTTGGATGCAGAAGCTGTGAGAGGTGACAGCGTGTTACTTTTTGACCTTGCTCACTAGGACATGGCAAGAGTCAGCATCTGGAAACTGCAGTGAAGTGCACCTTACCTGGTACTAAAGGCATAGTACTGTTTACTGTGTTGTTTGTAGAGGAGCAGTCCAGGCAGTTTCATGGGGAAGAATCAAAAATAAGATTATTCCCACTTGGAGTCAGTGGTGATAGTAACTGTAGCTAGAAGATGTGTGTCTGCCAGCTTTGGGAGGTATCCTTGGGTCTTTATGGTTTTTTTACTTCTCAGCTGTGGAGAAGAGAATTGTCCCTGGACACAATTACTGCAGTTAGCACAACCACATCACCAGCATATACCTCAGCCAGTGGCCACCTGGGATGGGGAAGATCCTGTGATTTGGTCCATCACAGTCCTTGGGGATGCAGTCATCTATAGCTGGTGTCAGGAGCAGCCTGTAATCTGCCACTGCACTGAGAAAATCCTCAGGAACCTGAGCATTGCCCCCTCTTCCCAAACCTGGCACCAAGGAGGCACAAACAGAAAGGGCCATGCCTGCCCTTCAAGTCAGGGACATGTATGTGTTTTTCTTCTATGCTGCCAGGATCTTTCCATGTCTCTCGCACAGTCAGCCATTGCTGCTGTTGTATCACTCTCAGGTACTGCTGCACCCTTGTTTCCCCTATGTCTCTGCTGCTGTCCTGGGATTTCTTTTTCCAGGACTGCAGCATTTGATTGCACTCTAATCTTTGAGCTGGATATACGATGCTAGATTGCACAAAAGAGCTTCTGGTAGACAGGAGGTCACTAAATGATGTCATGCCCTTGCCTGTACATTATCTTAGTCATGGCTGTGATGCTAAAAGGCAGGACTGCAGTCTGGACACAATCCTCTTCCCTGCTGCTCCCATAACACCAGTGCCTTCTAGCAATGTGCCTCTATGTCCCCACAGGATTTAGTACAGAGGCAATCAGCCCTCACAGGAGCTGTAGCAGATCATGCAGCCTTTTCTGCACAGGTTTGAACTCATCTCTGCCAGAAAGCTAATGGATTAACTTGAAGCAAAGGAGATTAACTCGAGTGTCTCCTTTGCAAGAAAAGAAAGCAACCTGTTGCAGACAGTTATTCCTTCTTTCAACATTGTTTTAACAAATATGTGGTAAATCAGGTGTAAGACAGTCATTTTTCAGACCACACTGATTTTGGGATCCATCACCGCTTCTTTCCCCCATGAAGCTTGCCCAAGGACTGCTCCTCAGCCCATTTGTATGTTGCAAAGCAGAGGAGGGCAGGTCTTCTAATGCTTCAGATGCTGAGTCAAAGCTTTTGTCCCCAGTTTACCTGTCTGTCTTTGCAGGTTGTTTGGGCTACAAGCTACAAGGTTGGCTGTGCTGTCCACTTCTGTCCCAAGGTGGTATACACCTCCATAACCAACGCAGCACACTTCGTCTGCAACTACGGGCCGGCGTAAGGTTTTTCTTTATGAATATTTCCCAGGGTTTGGGTCCTACCCCTTCCCTCCTACAGCGTGCAACTTTATTGGATCAGTCCATCTGTTCATGTCTTTTGTGGAAGGAAATGGTCCCCAAAATAGAGAAAGAGGTATATACCTCTGTCCAAACAGGATTTTTTTATTTGCTAGATGAGGGCTGTGTATTGTAACCAAAAAAGCAGCGGGACTGGTAGAAAGGGTAAAATATAAGAAAAATATAAGAAAACACTGAAGTGATCACCTGAAAATCAATCTCTAGCTCCTGAGCCCCAGGATGGTGCCAGATGGTTGCCAAGGGGCAAGCCTAAAGTTAGAAGATACTGCCACATGCCTGAAGGATTGAGACTGTAGGTTGATGGTTTGGATAAATACTGAAGTTTTCAGTGTTTGCAGCTGTGGTCTTAGCAGCTGAGCACTGCTCGTGAGGCTGGGGCTGCTCAAGGCAAAATTTGATCCAGAGGTCTTTCATACACATAGTCAGTAGGATATCCAGTTAGGATGGGTATGTTTTACCCATCTCCAGCTAATTAATGCCACCACAGCCTAAGTACAGCTTTAAAAGCTTTACATGCATAGAGTGTTAGGCCAAGACCAGGCCAGCCCTTGACCTCGAACTTGAACTTGTTTGGCATTCCTTTTGCCCATGCTTCATCCTTAGAAGAACAAGTACTCCTTTTAGATACTTTGAAATGATACAGCTCCTGCTCTTCCCAGAGGCCCCACACCCAGATATATTGTGCAGAGGACTGAAATCACACTGGATTGCTTGCCCTGTGTTGGTAGGGACCCCGTGGGGAAGAGGAGTGGTGCCCTTGCTAGCACCCAGCAAAGCAAGCAGGGTGTTCTCTTGGGAGGCAAGGGGCTCTAGAGTGGATTTTAAAGCTGGGCCCTTCCCTGCTGGGTGAGTACACTGTAAATGGACTGTTGCATACTAACAGGTGAAGTAATGTCACATCCAGCTCTTTCTTTTGAGAAGCAGCAACTTCAGTTCTTTATTTATCTAATCTTGAACTATTTTCAGCTCTGCCAAGGGCCCAAGCAAGGTGCATACACAATTTCAATTCCTAAAGCTTAGACCTAGCAATGAAAGCTTCACCTTGCTGAAAGTAATGAGGTCTTACCATGAAGTTTAGCACTGATGAGATTGCATGCTTACAAAATCCTTCTCTCTGTGTTTATGGGCATGCTGTAAATTTTGCTTTGGCCGTGCTCCAAGCAGAGTGAAGCACTGAGCTGCATTTTGTGCAGTATCAAACATACAGGCAGGTAATAGAGTCAAGAGCCTGGGCAGAGGTAGTTAGTGCCGCTCACGCCAGTGGCAGTTGGAGGGAGCAAGAGAGAGGCCCACATCACTCCTAAAATATTTACCAACAAATGGATGAAATCACTACCTATTAGTCTCCAACATGAGAGATTTCCTCTTCAAGGCTGAATACACAAATACATACACAGTGACTGAACTTGCTTGTTTCCATAGCTATAGCCAGCTTTAAGAGCTCAGTCTCTACACATACAAATCATCCAGGTTTGAGACTGCTTTAATTCCCAGGTTTGCAATACTGCTGTCTCCAGGTTCCTAAGCAATAGAATGCCCCATTACACTTCTTTTGCTTCACTGCCTGTCTTGGCCACAGGGCACTCAGACAGGACTGTCCAAAAACCATCACTCTTATCAATACAAGTGAAGCAAAACTCAGGTTAATATCTAATTAGTGGTAGGCATTAACGTTCTCCCAAGGGCTGTTTGAGAGCACTGTTATTTTCCTTGGCAGTGGGAATTTACCAATGCATCCGTATAAGACAGGAGCAGCATGCAGTGACTGCAATGGTGAGCAGTGTGCCAACCAGCTGTGTCGTAAGTAGAAGTCAACCAGTCCTCCTCCCTAAGCACATGTAGAAAGGGAAAGAGCACACAAAAGATAACGACAGGAGGCAGGCACAGCACTAAGTCCTGTTCCTAAAAACTGGAGAAAACTGCAGTCAGAAGCCAAGTGGGCAGCGATGCACCAAGAGGGGGAAGGAGAGTGGAAAGAGCCTGTTTTCTGCCCTGGGGAGTGACTTGGTGGGGTCTACTGAATCTTCAGGTTCTGTAGGGTATGATACAGGAGATATGGGGGCTTCAGTTTAAGGTGTTACCAACCTCACCAGAAATTACTGCTTGCAGAAATGGGAAGCCGAGAATGGGGTATGTGTCCTCTCTTGGGGGCTCCAGGTTTTTATTTGATGCATGAGCTGTGGCTTGAGCTGGTGCGGGTCCAAGCAAGCCTTGCCCCTGTGATGCTGATGCAGGAGAAGCACTGTCAAAGCTTCTCACTGCACTGAACGTTAGCCAGACCACCTGCTTTCCCCTAAGCACCAGAAGAGAACAAGGTTCACATGCAACAGCCCTTCATGGGGATGCAGTGCTCAGCCTGAGTCTGGCAGCCTACCTGAGTCACCTGCACTTGGCTTTGTAACGGCTGCATGAAGTCCAAAGGGAAAGAGACCTGAAATTCCCGTAAGGAGAAGGCACTGTGCTATGGACATCTGCCTGGGAGGAGCTGAGAGAATGGACATACTTTTCCCCAGCATTCAAACTTTGGTGAATTAAAGGAGTAGGAAGGTGGCATTAAAATATCAGCACCACAGGAACATGTGGGAGTCCAAGATTCACAGGGCTGTTTAATATTAGCTGCAGGCTGAGGAACTTAAACACAAGGTATGGGGCAAAAGCCAAGGTGATCTTGGGAAGCATACCTGGGAGAGTGAGTCCTCTCTACATTAGCCACCAGTAGGAGGAGAAGTCAACATGGTGTGATTAAGCACTCCCCAGCAAAGTCCCTGTGGGGGCTCTCTCCAGAGGCACTGCAGGACTGTCCTGGAGTCAGTATGTCTTTGCTTCTTCCTGGAAAGAAACACATCTCCTATAGCTGTATTTGTGAGCCCATTGTGAGGCTCATACTTCATTCCTTTTTGGTTAGAGTCAAATGGTTTGTAATATATAAGGCTGCTTACATTCACTTGTTTTCTCTCTCCAGAAAATGCAGAGCGTGACAAAGTCATTGGTAAGTACCACTCGAATTACTGCTTCCATTTGTTGCCCTTTGTTCAGTCATACTTGAAAACGAATGAATTGTTTTGTTCACAGATGATTCCAGATGGCATCCAGACTGGGACAGACCTGCATGCGACGAGTACTGTATCTCTGTTATTGTTTTAAGGTCATCACTCCTAATACTGACAGTTCTTGCCACCTGGCTCATACCAAAATACTGGTCTGTAGCACCTGCCAGTGGGTGACACACATGTACAAGACTACAAGAGCACTTGGCTTGGTCCAACTCATCCCTTCCCTTCATATAAGTTAGTGGCAGCATAAAGATTGGTAGAGACATTGTTTGCATCCACAGGTGATTTAGAAACACAGAACTACCATCTTTGTTGCAAGCTGCACCTATGAATGCTGATAAGCAGCTTTCTCAGAACCAGTTAAAAAGTTAAAATGGCTTTAGATGTTTGGCTTTAGAGTTAAAAAGTTAATTTTTCTTTGAAGTGGACTGGTGTTTGTGGGATCTGGTAGGTATGGGATCACACTGTTCAGGCAGCACTTTAAGGTGCAGGCAGCTCCCCAACATACCTTCTTTAGGAAGGGATGGAGAGTGTCCAGCCCATGAGCCTGGCCCCAGCCCCAGTTGAGGCCCAGGGAAAGCACACACCTTTCTCATTCCAATTGCACTCTCCTATAGCAAGATGCAGAGTAGCTTCTATCATTTAAATCTCTTTTACAAGAATTTTTGGATCTCTGTAAGCTCTGGCATTTGCATCCTGGGGCAGGCAGGGTGTATCCCCGTCTCACAGTGGACTTGTACTATTGCTACTTCTCTTTGCTTAGAATTTGTTTTCAAACACAGGTGATCTATGTCAAGTAAGTTTCTGCTGTGTTTATACGGTTATGTATCACTGCACTCTTTCCTATTGGGTTTTGTTGGGGTTTTTTTCCTGAGTACAGGGGTTCTATTGCTGTTTCAAACAATAAATTGTTATTTCCTGCTTCCTATGTATGGCAATTGTGTATTTGCAACATGAGCTAAAGCGTAACTGCTGGTGCACAAAATAAGGCCACATTTACCTCCAACTTGCACAACACTGAGAAACACAATGCTGGGAAAGAGAACTCTAAGTAAAATCACACTGTACCCATAGTTACGACTGGCTCAACAGCTAACAGAGAATGAGTCTCTTGGAACCTGCACATCTGGAGCAGGCAGAAAGCTGTGAGGACAGCTGCTTTCAGCTGGGTATGTCCTCTATCAACCATAGTCATTTAGTTCAAGCAGAGCCTCGAAGGAGCAGAGCTACACAAACACAGCTGGACCCCAGCAATACATAGCTACATGTTCAGAAGCCCCTGCACCATGTCTCTCTGCTGGGCACTGAGACACATTGCTGTAAAGGAAGCTGGCAAGTTCCCCTCACCCCTTAATTTCTAGGATAGTCACCATGGTACCCATCAGTGCTTCTGGATAACAGTGCTTCTGCATAACCCTTCCTGATCCCACTGCCGGCACGGATTTTAACTGAAGATACTGGAACTGGGACTCAACATTTCTCGTATTACTCTTCCAGGTAGTTATCTGCTTGCACTAGAATCAATTCAGCATCACAGCATTCCCCGAATCACTCATGGATTCTGTGTGCTCATGTGTAAAACCCAAGCTTCAAGCACCATGTACTGCAAAGTCCCATCTAAAAATGGGCCAGCAAGTGGCAGATAGACAGCATGACTTACTCTATGTATGCTCTCTTGCACTGACTTCCCACACCACCACAGGGCCCCACCGCTGTGTCTTGCCCCTCTGATGCCACATGCAGTTAGATCCTACAACTAGAAATGTAGGAAAGCAAAGTGCATACACTGCTGTGCCCAGGGAGCTTAAAATGAGCCCAGCAGGAATTGTCCCCTGCTTAGTTTAATCTATGCTTGGTCTCCAGGAGAAGAAAAAAGGAACACAGAGACCTTGAAGTTCAAAACATTCACAGCACTGTCATTTAACTATATACTTCAGCAGCTCTGAGGAAATACTGTAGAAAAAGCTTCCTTAAAAAAACCTGTAAATCACTGGGTCTTAGGGGAATTAAAAGCCCAAACTTTACAACAAGGCATCTTTCACACAAAAAAAGCCTGAAAGTAAAGAAGTACAACTCTGAGAAAACAGGCACAATGAGCAATTCCAATGATACCGTGCAGCCAGTTACTGTTCAGATATGGACTCTTGCAGAGACAAATCCCTTGGTTTAACTTGTTTACAGGAATATGAGTAAACTTTCTTGATTTTCCAGTCTCAGTAAATAAATGTCCAACCAACAATCCTTGAATCCTGTCAAGAACAAATGATAAATACTAAACAATCCAACACCTTTCCACACCATAACAGGACACTTCCTGAAGACTGCTAAGGATTTTACTACAGATAGGGATTTTATGCAAAAGCTGCATAAATGACTCAGTTGTGGGTCCTAAATTAAAAAAGCACACTTTCACAGGAATAAGTGTAATTTAAAGCCAAGGTGCCACCACATTGAGCTGTTTTCCTGCACTACAACTCAGGCAACCAAGGATTTAGCTGATGCAGCTGGAGAATATCTTTTTGTAGTATACGCGTCCTCAGCCAGATCAGGTTCCTGAAATGATATGCCAGCCTGCAAGATCAGTGTGGGGCAACCAGCCCTACACTTGTTTTTACCTATTTAAACAATAGAGGAACATGTGTGTCATACCTCCATCATGAAGAGAGCCTCATGCAGTTCAGATTAAAACCAAGGACTCTGCTGTCTCTAAGACACTCGTGCTTCTTCCTTGGCTACAGTAAAACTCCACTACTGGGTTCTCACTCTGCACTCTTCTGCTGAAGCACATTCATGAGGGAATACTGAGAGAACTGGCATTTAAACTGAAGTATTGAACTGTTTCCTGTTGAAATTAGTCCTTGTGAGAGGCCTGAACTACCTGACAAGCCCTGAACTTTGGTCTCCCTTTACACTGTCAACTGCCACTCGGCAGTGGGTCTGGTGAAAAAAAAAAAGCTTTTTGTAGTGGTCACATCACTGAACCCATCAGCTCACCACATTTTCTGAGATGGGTGGCTTGTGACTTACGGATCATAATCTCAGTGAAATATGCTGAAATAGTATTTTCTTGATTGATTCCACAAGAAACTGCCATTGATGAACAATGCAATCCCTAAGATTGAAAGTATTTTTTCCTTAACAATAAGCTGCTAAGAAATAATTGAAAGGCACATTAAGGCTGATGATGTGCCCTACCCTAAAGGCCAAGCACCTTAGCTATGTCTCAACACACATGTACTGGCTATTTAACCACATATATTCTGAATTCTTATGTATATGTGTAAGAAAGAAAAAAAAATTGGCTGCGTTTTCACCAACTAGTTTAAAATAAAAGGTCACCAGCCTAAAAGCAGCATGCTGCACCGTTCTAGCATAACCATTTCCACTGCATGTGCAGGTGACCAAAATTCCAGAATCTGGCACAAGCACACAGTCATGAAATTAGTGTGGCTGTACCTCCTCCTCATTATGTTTCTTTAATCTCAGACATATGAAATAAGCAACAGCTGCTCTGATGATGCAGTTTATTTCATCACATTTTACATTTTCCGGAAACTGAAAAAACCTCTAAACTTCCTTTAAAACAGGGGGACTCAAAGAAGAAAAAGGAGGAATGCAAGTTTTAAAGACATTCTTGCCAGCAGGAAACGAAATAAAATATATTTGAAGGTGCAGCGCACTCCCTGGGTAAATGCACTGCCTTTAGACAGAATGTGGTACAAAAAACCATCAGGGTAATGCTATTAAATGACAGTTTATTGATGGTATTCAATGAAGACTATGATTTGCCTCATTCTCATATAAAGCTGTGAAATTTGTTTCTTGGAAAACAACATGTAGGTTCTGCAGTAGATTATTAATTACAAGATTTAAGAACATTGTATTAAAATAGTTTATTAACATCAAGACAAGACAGACAAAAATAATGAGCTTTTACAGAAACAAAAGCATAATATAGTACATCTTGCCCATCTAGCAAAAGTTACCAGCACAGCTGCGGCTGCATATTGTCTGGTAGTCTTTCACAGAACAATTACCTTGAACTTTCACCTTCCTAGAATTCGCTGAGCCTTAAGTTTAACACTCCACATCAAACTCTTCAATGATACTTTCTCTTTAGGCAGATGGATACTATCCAAATCAACTCTTACTTTCTCAAACAACATAGCGGCATATTTTTTCTTCACCAACCTTGGCAAGTCTGCACAGCTGCTCTAGGTCCATTAATTAAACTGTATTTATAAAAACAGAATGATCTTTCTACCTCGTCTTTACTTGTCCAGATTATATCCAACATCAAAAAGTCTCCAACCTTCCAAGGGTGAAAATGTTCAATATCAGAGGAGAAAAGTGAGCATCTTGAGTGCTGAATTACTTCTTTTTCTTCTTTTTCTTTTCATCTGCAGCCATTTTTAACTTCACTTCTTCCTCAGGAAGTGCTCCTAATTTCTTCTTCTTTGCATTCTTTACCTTTTCCTTGATGGCTTCAATATCAATTTTTTTCTCAGTGGAAGCTACGTAGTAAGAAATACAAAGGTAACAGACAGGAATTTTACTTCTTAAAAATGTTAAGTCTACAAGATAACTTCATATATGAACACAGTAAACTGCATCCTGTGGCACTCATTAGGACGTATTTTATGTTCACTAATGATTTTATAGATTATTCTAATTTTTGCTGAAACTAGTATTCGCTACAAATCTTCTTCAGCAGAATCTAAAGGAAAACAGTCATATAAAAAAATCCCATACAAATGCCACAATACAAACTATTAGCCCCCATTCCACAGAACACAGTTTTATTCCTCTGAAATTAATAAGGCCTGTTGGCCTCAGTTAATTGCTGAGTACTTATATCCACAAAAAGCTTTTGTGGTTATTTTCTCTTTCTGAAAGTAACTAAAGTGGTAAGATCCCAAACATACTGGTCCTACCCTTATACTCTCTTCCTGACCATCAATGGCCACTGTTGGAAAAGGATGGGGAAGCGTCAGCTGTGGGTACATGGTGCACATCTTTGACCCCTGCATGTACAGCTTTATGTACACACTTCCGCAGAATATTCTGCAGAATACTGAAGTTAAAAACAATGCTGAGCACCATGAACAACCTATTCTTACATTCACATAGGTGATGGTATTTTCTCTTTTGAGCACGATTCATGAGCTTGGATCTAACTCTCCTATCTCACACAGTTAATTCCTACATCTAACAGTGGTTACCAGCTGTCTTCTTCTGATCTCAGTTCTTCTCTACACACAAATTGCTGCTGTCATCTATTTTTGGAAGACTGAAAGATTTCAGCTCAAAACACACATCAACAAGAAAAGTACCATATTTGAGAGACAGTGCAGTCAACAATGGGATCACTGGAAATGTGCTGCCATCACATAAAAAATAGTACTGTATCATTGGTGCAGAACACATGCTTTTCAAGAAACACAAGCTTTTAAGTTTGTAAGAAATCATGTACTATATAGTGCAAAAGTATGTAGGTAGTATAGCCAACACAAAACATACATAGTACATCTAATACAATCAATATGCAGTATAATCAATGAATCCAGAAAACTGAAGACCTGTTTCTCTAGTGCATTAAAAAAAATCATCCAAGAAGTTCTTACTCTGCAGATAGTGTGGTTTTACGTTTAGAAAAGCTACTTACCTCATCTTGTATCAATTCAAGTAAATAATGCTTTTGGGTTTCTTTTTAGAAAAGTCACTTGAATGAAAAAGTTATGGCAGCTTCACTATAAGACTGAAAGCCAAAAATTGACATAGCCAGGACAATCAATTGAGATTGGCCATTCTACAGAAAACTGTCACTTTACAGCTACAGACTTATTTGCTATATGATTTTTCTACTGTCCTTGGCAACTCTAGGCATGGCACCAGGATTTTTATGCATAACCTTTTTTTCCCCTGGGCTGTATCTGCAAAATCACTTAGCCTAGGAATCAACAATAGAAGGTTTTAGAACAGGGAAAAAAAGGTTACCTTTCTTTGTTTTCACAGCCGGCTTTTCCTTTGGTGGGATAAAAGCTTTATTTCTTTCTTCTTGTCTTTTCTTGATTGCATCTGCTTGCTTTGCCTAAAGTTACCAATAAAAAGGTCAAGTAGCAGTAGAGCAGAGCAAAAAAGACAAAAAAAAATTCTAAGTCAGCAGTCAAATGCTTTTTAACTGGAGATTGGGTTACTACAACTTTACCTTTATCTCTTCCATTTGTTTGCGTTTCTTCTGCCTTTCTTTCAGGAAGTATTCACCGCTCGCCAGTTCTTTATCAATCTGTGTTAAACAAGTACCAAGAAGGCTTAGGTAATTATGGATTATAAGCAGATGTAAAGTATCAGGAAATCAGATCTTGACAGAAAAAGCCTCCCAACCTCTTTTTACAAAAAACACCATTTCAATCGTGCTTTATTCCTGCATAACCAAATAAAGTTTCAGCTGACCTGGCTTTCCGGCTGTGGAGGCGGGAATGGTGTGTACTCCTTCTTAGTATTTTTCTTCTTGGGCTCCTTGCGTTTTTTCAAGTTCTTCCGCTTGAATTTAGGTAAAAACCTTTCCCAACTTTGTGTCCTCAGTTCAGGATCTTTTGCCAATTCCCTTTTGATCATCAAAGTCTTCAGTAGTTTCAAATTGTCAAAAAGAAGTTATTAAAAAACAGTATTAGTGTAGTAGTCAAGTGATCCAAAATACAAGTTTTACTAGACTTGCAGACTGTACTGTCTTGCAGTGAATGTGCAACATCTGAACCTTTCACCTCTCACTTCAGTAAGAGCAGGAGGGTTTAATTATCAACAGGAGAACCAGAAAGATATGTATGTCTCAAAATGGAGACAGAATGCACTGGAGAAGGTGCCTTAGTTTAAATGAGCAAGTATCAAGCAAACAGTGGAAGGGAGGAAAGTTTATACACACTTTGATGTTTTCTCAGATACTGTTAATGGGATTATGACAACAGGATATCAAAGTGAGTAGGGTTTTTTTTTAAAGCAGCATTCTACAGAAATTCTCAAAAACAGATTACCACACAAACATCCAAATTATTAACACAAATTCTCTGTGAAGAAATAGTGCTTTCTTGCAAACAAAGATGCACAGTGGACCACACTAACCTTGATGTTATATATGGGATGTATATTCTTCATTGTGTCCAGAACAACTTTTCTTACCTGTATTTAATAAAAAATTAAAAAGAACAGAAAACTCAGCAAATATTTAATCTGCTAATAATTTTAAATGCCAGCTATATTGCTTCCTTTCCCCACTTCTGCCTCCCCAAAGTAGTAAAATTGGAAATCATAGAAGGATTAAGGTTGGAAAAGACATCCAAAAGATCATCGATTCCCGCCTTTAAAAAGCTAATATGCAGGGTTAATAGAAGGCACAACACTTCAAAAATGTCAGTATCTGTGTTTCCAATACACTCCAGCAGACCACAAAAACATTATTTTCATGTTATCATAGATCTTGTGGTGTCATGAGGAACTTGCTTTTGACAAGCATTCTTGTACATAACTGTCAAAACATATACGTTTTCTTCCAAGACAGAATGATCTCAGGGTCTAAACAAAATTCAGCAGCCAAAACAATAAAACGGCAGACATTCATGTAGCTTGCTAACACACAGCTGAAAAGTCAGTGAAATATTCATGAGGTTGCCAGATTCTGCCTAGCACCTACCCTCAAGCTAGACACAAAAGTTTGTGTTTGCTACACAAACAGCTCATCTACCTCCCCTTACCTCTTTTAGCCCACTAAAGGGTCCAAGAGCTGAAACAGTGTTGCCTTGCACCATAATGTAACAGTTTGTTAACAGTTCCAGGGCCTATACCAAAAAAAGAAAGGAATTTAGTATGAAGATCTGACACAAACTTGGGTCTAAGAATTGTCTGATTACTACACTTAGAGGAAATACCTTCAGAGTAGATCCTTTTGGCCCAAGAAGCCGTGCTCTTCTTTTTACAAAAGTCTCTCTCTTCCTCACCAGAGAGCCTATCTTAACGATGTCACATGCAACATCATCCTGAAGGATGCGAACTGCCTAAAAAGACAAGATGCAGTCAATACCATCTGAATGCAAATCTATCATTCATAAGAGTCAAAAGAATACTTCAGTTTATTCTTCTCGCTTTCTTTTCAGATGTATTTAACTCACATGAAAATCCCACATTTGGGAAATTTATTACTTTTTAAGTATTAGGATAGAATTTGAGTGGCATATATAATAGAATTTAAGAGAGAATAAAAGCGTTATGATAGATACAAACTTCCAGAATTTAATACTGACCTGCTCAAATGGAACACTTCTTGCCAGAAGTTTTATTAAATCTCTCGCCCTGATGATTGCATAGGGATCAAAAGTCTTCTTAGTGGTAGTGACAGTCATGCTCCCTTCAATCAGATCCAGCGCTGCATTCACATACTGCAACATTTGGAAAGAAACACAGAATCAATCTCTAAATGGGAACCTCACAAGTCAGCTTTGGCAGTAAGCAGTTAGCAAACAGAATGCCATATACTGAATGCAGATCTATTTCCCAAAATTTCTTAGGTGACTTTTAGCTTAAGGAAATTCACATGCAGAGACAAAAAAAAGATTGAATATATGTGTCACAAAGCCCAAAGCAGCCCCCTCATCTCCCTGAATTCAAGCACTGAACAAGTGGTCACTGTCTGGATGAGAAGACATTTTCTATGCAGAGAGCTTTGCTAAGAGCATCTGTGAAGAACTACAAGTCTGGCTACACAGTCCTCCACTGATCTTGATGCCAACAAACAACGACACTGCTTAATTCTAAACGCAAGTACAGCAGAAATTTACAAACAGTAGGAGAAAAGCAACTTGCACTATTTTGATCTGTGTGTCCCAAAAGATAAAGTGCAGTATCACAATTATTAAGAATTCGTACATGTTCACCCAAGGCTTTCTGGACAAGTGGCCAGCACTCTTTCAAGTATGCTTCTCTATATTTCGGGAATAACGTGGCAAAACTGCTTTCTTCCAGTAGCCCTTTGGGATTATCCTCTCTTGTAAAGGCTGGCTCTTTCCATCCGTCCGGCACCGTGAGAAGTTCAGATTCATCAACTGTTATAGGTATAAAAAACCACCACAAACCTGTTAGTTTTTTTCCCCTCCTGTTGCATCAATGACTACTACACATCTCCCCGTTTAACTACAAAAGACAGAGCAACTGAAAGCAGGGGCACGAAGTTTGGTTTAATACTCTGTCGAATGGGGTTTGCATCTCTACTGACTTTATAGAAGTTGGTGCTTTGAACTATCTATACTTAAACAAACAAAAAGAAATATACAGCTGAGGTACGCGTTGTTGACATGTAAAATTACTACACAATACATTACACAAGCACAAGGCACAGAGCGGGTACCTCGGGGACGGGGCCACCGCAACCAGCCCCAAGCGCCACCGACCGCCTCTGCCCTCCCCAGCGCCCCACAGGGCCAGCCCTCAGCCCCCGAGCTTCCCGACGCGCCGCCCGCACCTGGCGCCGCTTTCTTCTTGTTCTTGTTCTTCTGCTTTTCTT
>VXBA01005483.1:154710-172955 GCA_013399895.1 Serilophus lunatus
TGCTGGAGACCTCCCTCGCCTCCTCACGGCGGCTTTGCAGCCCCCCTTTGGACTCCGTGCATCTACCGCGGTTACGGAAACAGTCTCTTAAGGTCAGCGCCGTGATTGATCTCTTAAGATCAATTTCCTTTCGCGTGAGACATCTATTTCAGCCCTACTCTTCAGTTTCAAATTTTCTATCCTTAATCTGCAATATAATCGGAAAGACAGCCTGCCTCGTCAAAATGTATACTGAAGAACAAGTACATAAATGCTTGAAGAACTAAAGTGCTCGTAACTAACGAAAAGGGAGTCCTGGTGAAACCTAATATTGCAGTTGAATAACGTCACCTAAGGTTTTCTGGGGAATAGTCTGCATGCTCTTCCTTCCCCCTTGCTGTACCTGTAACTGAGCATTTTCTTCAATAAAAGCAAGAAAGTTGCCTCCTTCGCTCTCTTTTATGGAGACTATAAAAAGACAATGGAGTCAAGTACAGGGGGAGACAAAGCTTTAAGAGCAAGAACACTGTGAGGTAGCACAGTGTTGTCTTTGGCATGTGTTTATCAGACCAGTTCATAAAAACCTGCTCTCTACGACGTTTATTAATGATGAGAAAGGTGTTTCTATCATCTGATCCATAATCAAAATATTAAAAATAATTAATTAATTAAAATATTTAAAAATACGTTTTTACGCCTCCCCGCCCGACTTTCCTTTGGACCTCACTGCTGTCTTCCCTAGCGTGCTCCATCTCCCAGCCCTTCGCCCACCCTATCTCCCACAACGAGCAGGGCTCCAAGATCCCTTATGCTTACACGCTTGGCATAGAGTTGATGCATGTTTTCAGCCATTCATTTTAATTTCTGCCTGTCCACATCCTTCAAGCAGGGAGTCCGCTGTGGAAGCGCTTTCCTGCAGAAGGAAAAAAAGCGCGGAGGGGAGCACGCGAGGCCCGCGGCAGAAGGATGCTGGGGGCCCCTCCGCCTTTTGGGATGTTGGCTACCCATCCCCGATCCGCTAGATGGCACTGGCCGCCGAGCTATGTGCAGTGTGCTGGACGCAGCTGCTGTCCGCCCTGTGCCTTCTGCTGGCGGGAGGCGACGGGAAGGATGGATGCGATGGGAAACGTGCTCCCTTCTGCCCGCGCAGCCCTGCCTCGCATGAAGGGGCTGGAGTCGTGCTCCTGCCTTGCCCAACACCGTGGTTTGGATGCCAAATGCTATTGACGGGAAGGTTCAGTTCTTCTGGACAAACACAGAGAGGCAAATTTCGCTTTTCTCGGCTCTTGGATACAGACTGCTTGCTTAGCTGGTGTCTCTCGGTGCTGCATAACGTGTCATCACAGGACGGGGGTCCTGCCCGGGTGCAGGCACCCGGCTGAAGCGAAGGAGGGACTGGGGATCCTGGGGAGGTGTTTCTCGTCAGTGAGGCAGCACAGTGAAGCACATGAAGTGGAAGCTGCCATGTCTCACCTGAAAACTGGCCACCTATCGTGAAAGTGCAGCAAAGCAGATTTGGGAGGAGTTTGAGCGAGGATAATTAGTTTAGTTCATCACTTGTTCAGCGTCTGACTCCTATGAGTGAGATGCAACCCACCAGAAAATCCCAGGGGTGAGCTGTGGAAGGAGCATGCCAGCAGCGTTTGGCAGTGGGAATCAGCCTCCTGATGGGAGGAGAGGGGAGAGGTAGAGAGGCAGCAGTCCATTCAGTGCCTAGAGTGTGTCAAGAGCAGCAAGAGAGAAGAGGGAGCCCAAGAGTCATGTGCAGGGGAGGAGGTGGCACGGCCAAAGCAGTGGGTGAGACAGAGGATCTTGGCAACAGTGTGCTCTCTGAATAGAAGCAGTTTTGGAGGTCAAAGAAAAGCATTCTGGTGAGAGACACCTTTTTTTTTCCTCCAACCTGCCAACGTCTTGCGTAGTACACTTGCTCCATGTATACACCTCTCATCTCTCACCTTATATCTCACACCTCTTCAGTGACAATGACAGCCTTCTCATGTGCCCACTACTTTCCTGCATCCCAGCCCCTGTGCCAGCTGCTGCTGCATGGGGGTCACCAAGCCTCCGAAGCCTCTGTGCTGGAGGAGAAGTGCACAGTGTATCATGTAAAGGGACAGGAGTCTGGGGCCTTGTGGCACCCAACTTCTCAAAGGATGGATAGCCCTCTCTAGTCCAGTGCTGCACTGAAGTGTGTTCTTTGCATAATCGAGACAGGTCTACTGAAAATAAAAGAAAATAGAGTTAGTAGTGCTAACAGGCTTGGAAGCTGTGATTCAGGTCTTCACCTGATTCTTTGAAGAAGGCATTAATTTCTCATCTTTCCTTTTACCTATTTGTCATCTAGTGAGATACAGGGAAGCCACTTCCCTAAATTCTTGGTAGGAACAGGATGCTCTTACAGACCTGTTCTGCTTCTCCGGGGAGCCTTCTCAGTCTCCAGACAACAGCAGGGTTATGTAATTTTTATTAGTCATTGCTCAAATGCAATAACCAGCCACTGGTCATCTGGCAGTTTTAGGAAGCTGAGTACAGCTAGCTGGGGCACAGTGGCTGCTGGAAGGACAGGGACTGAAGATGGTGCCTAGGTGACTTTAGCTGAGCTGCACTGTGATGGGGATGCTACAACGCCACAGGAGCTGGGTGCTCTGCACGCTGGTTTGAAGCTGAGCTCCCAGGCAGAAGGTACAGTGTGAGTGTCAGCGCAGTGGTGGGGCTCAGTTACCATATGGCATTTGGGACGAGGCGCTGCTGCAATTCCCTGCCCTCAACCACCCCTTCCCCCAGGGTCTGTGCCCTCCCAGATGTGCCAGTAGCAAAAGGCAACATGTTTTCTGAAAGCAGCTTTCACTGGCAGCACATACCATGTTCAGTGTTGTAACACCCCAGTGTGAGATGGAGAGACCCAGGTGCAAAGGGCTCCTGAATAATACAGATCCCAGCCTAGCAAGACCACTACATCTGCTGGACCCATTGCTGGCTTGGGAAGACCTGGGTCAGCATGTGTGTGTGCAAGCGTTTTTTTCCTCTTGAAAACAAGGTGAAAGAATGAAACAGCACAGACATCCAGCATTTCAGGCGATATGATAAAGGAGGCAGTGCACTGCTTTTAGAATGAAAGTGCCTCTTTATAATGCAGAGAAGTAATTATTTCCCAGTCAGTAGATAGGACTCCAGCCACTTGGCACTTTCTTGCATGCCATTTTCCAATCCAAAAGAGCAACTTGGGATTTTGTGATAATTCAAGCAATCAGATGAGCTCATGCACATGGCATTCATTTGCTAGGAACACCACACAGATCCCATTCAGCCTCAGCGCTCATAAATCCATGTGACACTTTTATCTATTTATAAACTTTTAACAGCAGGTTATGATTGTTATGCAAGCTGTTTTCCAGGGATTAATAAGCAGCTTGTGTTGATAGCAGCAAGAAGGGCCATTAACTACTCTGGGACAGTCATTAATCTGTAGTAAATGCTCAGCATCTGGATCATTTCTATATAATTAAATAATCAATACTGCCGTTTGATTGAAATAACTGGAGAATTTTATTTCAAATTTATCTTGGCTTAGGGTGCTTTTAATTCTAGTTTACAACAGGGCAGGAGACAGGCCCACGGGCAAACCTAGTGTAACAGGCTCTTAAATTATCAGCTATTTCATATAAAACCTCTCAAGTGATTAAAATATCATTCTAACTGGCCGCCAAATTCAATGGATTGGATAAAAAAAAATAATCGTGTTGTTCTTTTTCTGTTAATATAGAGTACTTCCATTATTGGAATAAAATTAGGTCCTTGAGTGACTGACACTGGTAGGTGGTCTGGCAGAATGCAAATAATCAAACAGAAGCTGCCCCTGCCCAGCCATCCCCCAAAAAGTCCCTTTTGTTTCATTCCCCATCTGGCTAACATGACTTCTGTGCCCTCAGGTGGATGGAGTTTTGATCTTCATTTCTCTTTCTCCTCTCTCCTCCCTCTCCCTTCCTCTTGGCACCGGTGTTAGTCGCTTCTCTGGTTTTGTTTTTTTCTTACCTTTGCTGTCGAATCCAGTGTTCTGCGGAGGTGCTGACAGATGATGGTGTCAGTGCCCCTTGTAAACCTGGCCAGGCAAGGACCACAATGCAGTGGTGCTGCTGCATTCTCCACGGGGAGGGGGAAATGGCCAAGCAGACAGAGATCATTATGAGTGAGAATAAACAAGTAAGTGGGAGCCAAAACCATGAATTTCAAAAGAGACTTACTGTATCGCCACAGAAGCATATGCTAATTCCCAACCTTTTGGATAACAAATCTGCACCTTACGAAAAGGACATGATGGAAAAATAACAACTGACCTTCACTGTTACCGGGGTTAAAACTTAGAAAAAAGCTAATACTCACACAGTCAGGTTTCTTATTTTCAAGACTGGAAAGACAGGAAGACAATTTTGTAAGAAAAACGGAGGAATATCACTGACACAGCAGGAAAGCTTTCAGTGGTAGCTACCGTAAAGACCTTTGTGAAGTTAAACATGAAAAGATAAAGAAGAAAGAACTGTTCATCATAAATTCAGCTCAGCTGAGGGATAGCCAAATTTGTGAGACAAAGGGCTTCCCTTTGAAAGAGATTGGAGAGGAGAGTACATGCTGAACCCTAAGAGTAACAAGGAGCTGGAAAATGAAAGGACTACAAACCATAAAAGCATCTGAAAGGGCTAAGGGAAAAGCAAAGCAAAGATAATTTGTGGCAGAAGAAAGAACCCAAGGAAGGAAGGAAGAATTTATGGGTAAAGAATATGATAGCTTTGTCTGGAGAATGACTTGCTGGCAATAAAATTGCTGTCAGTTTTGGGGACAAGAAAGGGATGAGAGCCAAACTGGGAAAAGAATTTAGTATCATTATGAAATCAAAGCAGCAGGTTTAGATCAAAAAGTCTTTGGAGCAGGAGCTGTGCCTAATCATGTGTTTGTACAGTGAGTGACAGAATGAGGCTTTCGTCTTGACTTAAGCCTCTGGGAGTTGTCAGAAAGTAAACACCATACCAAGGCAAGCTGCACCAGGACCTCTGAGATATATACAGAAAAATAAAAATAGGAGATGAAGGTGAGTGCTCTTGAGGGGTAAGTGTATCAGAAGCTAGAGAAGATGAAGGCAGGGGGCTGAGGAAAGCAGTGAAAGGAAATGCCTGAATGATGATATTGTTCTAAAGCCTTAGACAGAAGAGTCAAGCGGGGATGAGAAAGTGATTGGTCCAATCAGCTTTAGAAATTCTCCCACACTGTGTGGAGAGCAATCACAAGTTCCCAAAGGCTCAGCAGAGACAGGTAACAGAGGTCTCTCCAGCTGTTGCAGTATCCATCCTGTCAGGGTAACAGCTAGCACAGATTGTGCCTGCCAGAGCATAGCTGGCCTAATGGCTCTCAACTCCAAAGGAGGAGGTGTCCCTCCTCACCCATGTAGAGCACCATATAGAGAACCAGGTGCCCAGAGGCTCAGGTCTGCTGCAGCACTGCAGGCGCCCCTCTGCCAGTGCCTCTCCCAGACCCCTCCACAGTGGGTGCCTGGGGAGCCATGAGAAAAGGGGCTGCTCCTCTCTGAATCAGTGCAGGAGAAGCATCCCCAAGTCCCCGTCCTCCCTGACAGAGCCCAGAGCAGCAGTAGAGGATCTTGCAAAGAGCAGAGTCTTTCTTAAGGGCATACAATGCCCCGGGGCTGTATGTATAAGCTGATAATTCCCCCAAAATGTTGTTAAATAGATTTTAAAGTCGCATCCGAGCAAACAGAGTTTGAACATGGTTTTTACTTAGGAATCTGCAACAATGCTCATGTGCCTTATTCTGAAACATAGAGATAAAACACACAGTCTGTTTTTCTCTTGTGCTAGAATCTGAGCATTATTATGCAGATTTCCACTGTAGCAATATTACAGCAGAATAAATAGCTCTGCTATACACGAAGGGGAATCCTATTACATCTTCAATAACTCTCAGTAAGCATTATCGCTATTATACCAATTGAAGAGACAGAAGACAATTTTTAATTAAAAATATTTATAGCAGGCATAATACCAACTGCCAGTTTCACTATCCATTGAATGCATTTTGCAGCTGGTACTAATTCTCTCGTATTTTTACAAGGTTAGCCAATATCAGCTGTTCATTAAGCAGAGGGCATTTCAGGAATATCCCTATTATATGCTATAACTAACTGAGAAGTTCTTCCTTTGACAGATTCTAGGAAATCAAGATTGCTTGGCTATGTTATTCTGGGACTTCATAATAGAGAGGTCATTTCCCAGTGATCTGAGTGGGCTGCATCATCAGTTTTATTCAAGTCAATCCTACAAAACTGCTTTCCAGCAGATTAGAACATTTTAATTAGCAATATATCTTTTGTCTTTTATCTGCATTGGAGTAGGAGGTGGGAAATTGATTTCAGCACACCCTTTCTTTTACTGTGAGAGCAGCATAATCAGAAGGCGTCAGCAGAACTACGGGCAAATTAATGTTGAGATACAGAGCTTTCTACAGCCAACCACATGGCTGCTCCTTGCATTGAGTCTGTCCAGCCTGTGTGGGCGAGCTCACTGGTGCGCATGGTGCCAGACACTCCAGGGGGCAAAGTCTGATAAGGCTTTCGTGGGCGAAGGGCACAATAACAATCCGCTGGCTCACACTGAAACACTCTCTCACTTGCTGTGCCACAGAGCACGTAAGACCTCAGTTCTCATCCTTGTTAGGTGTATGTATTAGTAAATGTGCTTATGCATAACTGTACGTGATAGACAGCTGGCCCTAGAAGCTGTAAGAGGAGCCTATAAGCCCGCAGCTTCTGCTGAAGCTATAATTCAGGTTTAAAGGAAACCAGCAGACAGGAAGAACTGCAGGGGAATGCTATTCCCACATAGTGGGAGCACTATTCCCACATATCTCCCATCCTCCTACCTCTCAGTGCCACAGGGCATTGTCTGAAATATGGATCTGGAACATTGCCTCCACCAGTTTTGTGCCCATGGGAGCTCTTTCCCCATAAACACAGAGATTCAGCAGAATCCGTTTGTCCTTGGTTCACACTGGTGTGGCTCAGAGGGATCATGGCATGCTGAAGGCTCCAGCCCATAAAATCTAATAAAAAACTTCTTGTTTTCTATGTTCACCCCGGGATAGCTGGCAGCCCAGCCAGTGAGGAAATCCCTGGTGATTTATCAAAGTAGCAGCTGGGAACTGACAAACCAAGAAGTTCATCATAATCTAATATGTGACTTTGCTAAATCCCATATATGGTTCTTCACTTTAAAATACTAGCAGTGAGTTTCAAAATCAAGAATTTAGCAAACTGTGTTTCATAATTGGAAAGATAAAACCCCAGTTGAGTCTGTGAAACCATTTACAACAGGCATGTCCGTCTCTATTTCACAGCAATTTCCACTGATCTGTACCCCAGTGGTAGCAGAGGATTCCAGGGGACACAGCTGGAAAGGCAGGTGATGTGAAATGTGGAGATGGGCATCTGCGAGGGGAGCAGAGGCTCTCCTGGGGAGATGATTCAGAAAAAGTTTAATGTAGGGACATACTCTGAGTCTCTTCTAGGGGAGCTTCCCTCCCCCTGCAGCCCACAGACCAACCTATGAAGAGCATCTGCTGTCGCTTAATTAGCCTTTGTGAATATTCTGCTTTAATCCATTTTTAAAGCTTGCAAAAGCCTATCAGGTCCATGTGCTGATCTTGCTCTAGGCAACCGCTGCGCCAGTTATCAACACCTTCAAGAAGGCAAGCTCTGCCAGCAACATATGGGAATGTCCAAGCTGTTACATCCATTTTCTTTTACCTTCAGGGAAATATGTGTTTCAGTCAACCAAGGAGCACACTCTTTCTTCTCGCACATATGGCTATAAAGACTTCCAGGGCACTTTGAACTGAGTGTATGGAATACAGCAGCCCTGAATCTGACTTTTTCAGTAGTTATGATGTCCTAGGCTAGCTGTGATGTTAGCATTTTGTAGAGGTGAGCAGTTTGCATTTGAGTAATGTGCTATTTGTTTCCTAATGGTAGCAAGCAAGGTTTCAGTGAAAAAAGAAAGGCGGTCTCTGAACAACTGGAGCAGCAGAGCATGAAACATTCCATCTTATCTTTTTCCTTAGCTGTTCATTAAAAGGTTTATGGAAAAGCATAATGCTGGTTCCCAAAATTGTCTTTATCTGAGTTTAAGTAGGGTTTGTAGATTGAGAAATAGTGAGTTTGCACCTGTCCTGGCAAAGGAGAATCAAACACTGTTTTCAGCTCTACAATGAGCTTGAGGATCTAGGTATCCATTTCCAGAGCTGCTACTAAGCTTGGAAAACCACTTTCCTTGCCTACACTGTAAATTTTCAAGCACACAAACTTCCTCTAAGTAAGTGTTTGTATTTAGGAGGGCAATTTGAAATGATCTTGTGTGAGATACTGCTGCAATGCGGATAGCTGGCTGTTCAATGTTGAGTTTGTCCTAAAGTTACATCCAATGTGGAAGGAAATACAGTGGAGCTGGTGTGTGGCAAGGTAGCTGTTAAAACAGCCATTTCAAATAAAATGTCACAGACTGAAGTTTGGTTGATAAAATTTCATTTTTGCATGTCACCGGGTGAAAGAAAAGGGCCCATCTGTTCTCCAAGCACTGCACATTGTTAAGCAAACTACTCGCAGCCTGGCAGATCAGAACATTAGAAGAAAAAAGATTTTTGACAAGCCAACCATAGATGAGCATGAATACAGGATGAGTCATTGAAGTTTACCCAAAAGCAACATAAAAATGGTGGTTCTTGCCAGGAAGTTATGCCAGGGTATTCTCATGGGCTTGGCTTGCTGGGATGGGCAGTCAGAGAGAGAAAGCAGTGGGGAATAGTGGTGCATTCTTCCACAGACGAGGTTGGCGAGGGCCGCTTGGCTGCTCACTGCTGAGAGAATGCATGCGTTTGTCTTAGCAGACAAGGGATACCATTATCACATACCTCAGCAGGGTTGTAGATGTCAACCAAATAATTGGTTTTATTTAGAATATGACATCCAACTAGTGAATGAAGCATTTTAGGTGTCCTGGAATGATTTTATATACAAACCAGCTGGAATCCCATTGACAGGAACAACCTCTTCCTTTCCTTCTCCCCTCTCCCCATTATTTTGAGTCAGACAGAACTGGAAGTGACTAAGAGGAGCTCCAAGAAGCCAGTGCCTTTGAGCAATAAAGTCTACTGGTGCTAAACATCTGACACTTGTTCATTAACAGAGACCCAGGCAAGCATTCCATCACTGAGATGAGTATTTAATACATGAATGGGTAACAAGAAAACATATTTGTGGCCCATTCAAAAGACTGTCATACAAGGAGACTCCAAGTCTGAGCAGGTTGGGAAAGCTGCAGGGTGCTTTGGAATTCTCTCAAATGAACTCACACTTGTAAAGTACAAAACTGTTGTTGCAGCTTCCAAAGGAAAGTGAAAAGTAGAGTGAGCAGGCAGTTATGGGGCAGGCAGCAGGTGCCAGGCTCCAGCCTTCCTTTAGCACAATAACTGAGAGCACTTTATGCAGCTTCCTATGCAGAGCCTCACAGCAGTACCCATTCCAACATTAGTCCCATTACTCCATAGCTCTATGGGTCATGTGCTAGAATTTTCCGGAAACTCAGAGAAAGAAAACCTATCCTGGTACCTCTAGTATGTCTGTCTCATGGCCAATGCTGGGTAGATGCATGTCCTTACTGTGGGAATGTACCGTTTGTTCAAGGAAAATTATTCAATGTAAATATATTCAAAACAAGAACTAAAAATGACTGAGGACTTCCAAATAGCCGGAGATTGAACTGTATTTCAAGTGAGACAAAAAAGGGCAGAAATGTTCAGTTAAGTGCATTTTCTCTACTTTTGGAGGATGTAGGATGCTGGCTCCTGTAACAGGAACAGAACATGTCTTGTGCATCCCAAATGACCCAAAAGAGCTGGCTGAGAAGGGAATGATTTTTCAGTGGCTACTTAAGTACCAGAGGAACTACAGAAAATTTGAATCAAGTCTGTGATGTGCGAATTAAACAGGACAAGCAGGAGGTCACTGGTTAAATGCTATAGACTGGCTGGCTGATTTCCATCCTGAGGGAAACTATGGAGAAGCTTGATGTGCAATTCAGTGATCAAGAAGATCACTTATTTAACCACTGACATGACTATTTATAAAAACAAACTGGCTTTATTCAATGTATCTCTGACTTTTCTGGTTTAAAAGTTTGGCTGAAAAAAGGCAATTGTAGACACATGGCAGACTGCTAATCCATACTCATAACAAGATGGGTGTTATCTCAGAAAAACTCCACCTATATCAACAAAAACTCCCCACTACATAATACAAGACAGAGCTAGTGGATTAAGCCCTCAGTGATTAACAGTGAGGAACAGTCATGAAATGGATTGCCAGTGTAAGATCCAGGCAGTGGTTTTGTTCAGCACCTGAAAGCAATTCAAGAACACTGCAAAGCCAATGATGGAATATGTCCAGGTAGCAAAGGAAATATTCTATGGCATTACAATCATGTAGAATGAGCTGGTTTACTTGCTCAGCTCAAGTCACCTGAACAAGAAGGATTTTAACACAAAGCAGTCCAAAACCATACCTCTAGGGAGGAGGTGTGCTGACTGGATCTGTGTGGTGGAAAATAGGGTGATGGAAAGAAATGGCTTTGTAGTGTTTGGAGATTAAAGGAGGACAAGAAATGCAACTGAAGAGCTGAGAACAATGCTGTGCCAAAAAAAACAACCAAACAAAAAAAACACAAAACAAAACAAAACAAAAAACAACCAGAAAATAGCGAGCAACACAGTGATGCAAGTACTTGAATGCAACATTGGTGAGGTGATCCTGGACACTTGTGTCAAGTTAGTGGCCGCATTTCTTACAAAATAACATTAACTTGCACAAGAGACCCACCAAAGAGCACAGGAAAATTGCCAAAAGCTCTGTGAGAAACTGTAGTTTGCTTGTCAAAATCTGTCAACAATGTTTCTATAAGGTCTCAAAATACCTGATATTGAGAAAGTATAAATTCAGATAAAGGATTCTTTGGTAATATTCAAATTATCCACTGATAGTAATTATCAGGTTTATGTAGCAGTAATAAGAAATGCTTTTTTTACACAAATACACTTTTTCAGAAAGAAGGATGATTAATAAAGGGTTGAGATATGAATTGTTTCTACACTTCTTGATGGCATCAGCTGAAGATTTGGTGCCTTTCTGGGTAATATGCTTTAGCTTGACAATTTATTTAGCTGAATATATGAACACTCAAAATTTAAGGATCAGTTCCTTGCAGATAATTGTGCTAAATCTAATACTTCTTTCTGGCCCTAAGGTCAGTGACCCTCTCAGTTCTTTCCCCACATAGCTTTGCACATTAAGGATTGCACCATGGAAACCACAAGTAAAGTAGGAAATACAAAAAATTGTAAATCACCATGCTCAAGCAGCACTTCTTATCTAGCATTTGAAACAATTTTCAAATCAAAAGAGAGGAAAAAAAGGGAGTCAGCAAGGAAGACAAGGCATGCCAATAGCAGTAGTAATGCTAGGATTATGAGGATCATGGGTACCTAGCAAGCTCACACTTGCCAGTCTCTTGGGTCAGATGGCCCCGTTGCAGCATGTGCTGGACTGAGACATCCTGCCTAAGTATTTTCAAAGCCTTTTACTGTAGGTTTGGGCTGTGTGCTGATCTGTTATCAGGTTTAAGAGCAGGAACTGTGTTCCTGCCAAAATTAGATAAGGGTTACAAAAAAAAAAAAAAGAAAGAAAAAAAAGGAAATGGTACCAGCAGACACTGCTGTCAAACAGAGACACTACTGCTTGCTTGTGCTCTTGCACAGTTGGAAATCATCAGCAAATTAGGAATAAAAGGAACAGGCAGGTACCATATTCCCAGCTGAACTGCTATAAATGTCACAACATTTGTATTGACACCACAGACTGCTTCATCACAAAAAAGAAGGGGAAGAGAGGGGGGATAATATTGTAAAGAGAATTGTTTTACAAATGAGGAAAGTCAAATGTATTTAGTCAAATCTATCCTGCAGGAATATAACAATCACTATAATTGAATTGAATGATGGTCAGAAGATGACAGGCTAAACAGTAACTGTACATCCCTGATAAAAAATATCTAAAACATATTAAATGTCTTATAGCAAAGAACAAGTGGGAATGAAACAAAGGTGTGAAAGAGTTTGAGCTGTTTATTTAGATTAGACAATCCTTAGAATTGAATGAAGAATGAGGGGTGGAGGGGAAGTAAAGGGAAAGGTACTATATTGCTTTAGGATTCATGCTTTTCTATTATCTTAAGAATCTCTGTATTCACTGCAAGTAAACAAGCAACATTTCCCACTAAGTCACAAAACCCAGCATTTTCTATCTTGCTGCTTCCTTAGTGTCAGAGGGAGTAGTACACCAAGAACTGAAGGTTAGTAAGTGATGGTTATTTCAGCTCATCATTTTTAAAGGGAAAATTAAGTTTTGAAAGTTCTCCTTCAGTGGCTTGGCTGAAACTTAGCTTTCTACAGACAGCCTTACTCAAAATGTTCATAAGCATCTGCTGTTTCCTAATCCAAGGGAAAATTCTCCTGGTTTCAGCTGCAATCTGTTAACAGTTGAGACAGGTTTGCAAAGCTCTTACCCCAGGTAAAACTCCAGGAGAGCATCATGTTTCAGAGCAGACACTGGGTGATGCACAGAGACTGAGGAGTCATTGAGACTGCAAAATCAAGAGGGATAAACACAATGGGAAATGCTGGCAGCTCAGATAAAATCATGCTCCTGAGAGCCAGCAGTATGCTGCAATCCCTTGAAAATCTCCAGAGTACTTCAGCATCTCTTGGCCTTTGGTGAACAAAGCAGCAGGACGGGGCTGGTTTCAGCATACAGCAATGCAATTCAGAAAAGGAGACCCTAGTTACTAAAGGGATTTTATGAAATCTCAACATGGCAACACTCGCCCATTTGACAAAGCTCTGTATAGTTAGAATGACTCCTGCGATGTTTCAAATACTGCAATGCGTCATTTATTCCTTTTGATCCAGAAGGAAACTTCTCTCCTTATAATTTATGACACTGTTTTTGGTAATAAGCAGTTTGTGACATCTTTGTGGGAAGTGAGGAACCTTAGAGCAGAAAGCACCTCATGAATAATTTCTGTAGCACACGATAAACAGCAGCAAGAACATTTCACATATCCCTTCAATTACCGCTTCCACAGGGACCATCTCTACCTTGGAGAAGTCAAGTCAAAGCATACATTGCAACAGGACAAAATTTGGCTCAGGAAAATTTTCATACCAGGTCCGTAAGCTAGGAGGAGAGCATGACTATGCCTGCCCACTCCTACAGCAAGAACATTTTCTCTCATGAAACCCAGTTTGGCTGCCTTGCCTAGCCAGTGGGTCCTTCTTCAGATTTGGTCTTCATATTTATTCCACTTGCTCAGAGGCCTACAGGGTAATTGTTTTTTTCTCAGCATTTCTCTCCACCCAGATCAATGACTTCTAGTAGTAGGAGACAGTGAGAAGCGTTTTCAGAGAGCAGTGCATATGAATAGACTCAATCAAAGTGGTTATAATCAGTAGCTTTAATTGCAAGATAAAGTAGCAGCGAGACACTTTTCTTTAAGTATTTGATTTGAATCTGGCTCTGCATTTCTTCTCCTTGATTCCTTTGCAAGAGAATGGTAGACCTTGCTGATTACTAGCCACAAAGATGTGTTGATTTGTGGTGGTACATGGTTTTTGCACAGAATCTGGCATTTGTTTTTGCTGTCTGGGAGAACACATGGTGAGTGTATTTAAGCCATTACACAATTTAATATAACCTGCTTGCATTCTTCATTCCATGTAACGGAGAACAGCAAATGAAAACTGAAAGAGCCAACTGTTTTTGCATCCTTATGTTTCTGGATGGAAAATGGGATTTAATAAAAGTGCAGATATTTAAATCTATGGTAAATTTGTTTTACGTGTATCAGTTACTCTTCTCAAATTTCATTTTGTACTGGACATTAATGGTTTGGTTACTGAAAGCTTTATTCATAGTTAAGGATTTTAAGCAACTAAAACAAAACAAAATGGATATTCCTTCTGTACCTGGAGAAGATGCTGCTGCTTAAAATTGGGACATCTCCTTGATAAAACCCTAGTTCTAGATGGTCGACTGTGATTGTCCTTCTTCTAGAGTTCCAGCTGTCTCAAGGTTTGAGAGCAAACAAGTATTGTTTGACTATTATCTATCAGTTCATGCTATTTTAATACTCTAGAGTAGCATTAAAATAGACTGTTAAATTTCAAATATATACTTACTTTGGGAAAAAAGAGTAAAGTCAAAAATAGTATGTGAATTAATATGTACATTGAAAATTATATTTAATCATATTCAGTAGGAAGTTTTATTTGTTTAAATAATAATATTTATTTTTTTTATTATCCCTCCATGGTATGAATTACAGTGCTGTGTACCTCCGCTGCATCTGCCTGAAGCTGTGTAATGAGATTCGTAACCCAGAGCATGCTTGAGGAAGGAAGAAGGACAGAGCTTGGCTAGCAGAGGGTTGGAGCTACAGTTATAATAATAGTAGGGACCATGTGGAGGATGCTGAATAAGTAGGATGTGACTATTTATCACATTATGGGGGGCAGCATCTTTCTCAGTTATCCCGCTTCTGGAAGGGGAGTGAGGTGTTTTAGGGCACTCATCCCCCCTTCCTGAGAGGTGCTGGGGCACTTCAGAGGATGCTGGCTGCATCCAAGGCTACTACCCACTGAGAGGCCTTATGGCCCAGGGTTTCTCTGAGTCACCCTGCCAGAAGATACCAATTCATATATTCACAAAATCCAGGGCAGACTCACAGCTTTAGCACTGAGAAATCGTATTATATTGTTGTATTACCCATTTGGTCTTGACATTTACAGTCCCCTTTCACTGTGACTTTATGTTAAAACTGTGTTGTAGCTGCATAAGAGATCATGTAAGCACCATGCCATAACAGTGTTTTATTCTGACAGTCATTTATTCTCAGCTGTAACCACAGCTACGAGCAGGAGTTAGACCTACTGGTTATGGGAGAGGACATTTTTTCTTTCAAGCAACCTCTGAGAAAACTTTTGAAATGAGCCTCTCCACTTTGTATGCATAGTTAGTGTAATCTTTAGTTCTGCTAAAAAGCAATGGGAGCAGAGTTAATTTTATTCCTTGTAAGCTTTAAATCCAAATGCGAGAGTAAAATAACAGTAGATAAAAAGATAAAAGCCCCATTCAGGTCATTTTATATCCATCATTGTTCTGTTTGAGGTGGGTTTTTTTAGGTGTCCTTACTTCTAAAGCTATCAGTTAGTTTTACTGCTGCATTCCCTTATTCCCCCCCTAAACACCAGTTTCAAAGCCTCAGTGCTTTGTGGGCACCATTGGTCTTTCAAATGCCAAAAAATATTGCTTTTTTGCTGAAAGATGTTCTTTATTCCTTTGGTTTAGTAAGCAGAATGTCCCAGCAACCTCAACACTTCATCATTAACTGCTGACTGTAATTCACACCCAGCTTGGGCAAAAAGAAAAATGGTTTTTCCTCCCTGCTCCTGACCCCATGTCACCATGTTGTTTGTCACAAAATTGCTAAGCTGTTCATGAGCACAAATCAGTATCATTCAAAAACCAAATGTCAAAGGAAACAATAAAAATCCCAGGATTTTATGAATGGGAGGGATTGTCCTTTGCTGCCAAACTTGGATCAATGCAAAACTGGCAGGGGACGCCACCACAATGCAATAAACGCTGCCATCTGTTACCTCTGAGTTCCTGGAGCATGTAAAAGGCACCCGTGAAAATCAGCCCTGCCCCGACACGAGGTACTCAGGCAGCTCCTTCCCACCCGCAAGGGCGACAGGCAAACCCGGTGCGGGGTGAATTTAGTGACGCTTTGCTGCACTGGCATCACCCCGTGAAAAGACACCTAGGGATGCCAGGACTGTTGGAGGGCATCCCCATGGTGGAAAGCCTCCATCAGATGTTGTCTGTTGCTTATCTGCCCTATGGCACTAACAAAAATCAGTGCCTTGGTGGCATCTGGACCTCCTCCTCCCAAGAAAGTCCAACACTCAGCGTACTAAAGAGCTTCGTGTATTTTTGTGTGCATAAAGCTACTATTTTTACTGCTGCAGCTCTCCCCAGGTCTGAGGATGGCTCAGGAGAGCATGCTGGGCAAGGGGGCTGCTTCTCCCCTCTCCAGCCTCCCTGCAAGAAGTGATCTATCGCCAAGTGCAGAGGATATGTTTCTTAGGCCCTGTCACCTCTCCATAAGCATCTCGCCCCATTCCCGCTCCTACGTGGGGGATGAGGGCTGCCTGCCAGCAATCGCCATGGGAACGAATGACTTTCCACATCACCTTGCTGCCGACGATTGGGCTGAGAGACGTATGCATTGTTTCTGCACACTCGGGCATGGCGTGTTTGGGATAATTTATACCCAAGATACCTGCAGCTGAGGTCTTAAACACAGGGGCACTCCCGCAGATAACATGTCATTGTTCTCTGCTGTGCAGAGAAATCTGTGAAGCCTAATGACAGAAACAGAAAGGAAGGGGAGACACGTGCAAATGCAGTCTGCTCTAAAACCACCCCATTATTTTTAGTGCACAGTACTACTCAGGTTTGTAGAAGCATTTTTTTTCCCCACCCTAAGTTCATGCAGAGGGGAGGATAAATGTCCATAATAGCTCAGCATTTCCATTTTCTTTACATTCAGATAACATATTTCAAAGTGCAAAGACTGAGTGGACAATACTGGCTGCATGTGCAACACTGCTGGAAACAGTGCTTCTGTGTTTATCTTTGAAAATCTGGCCCCTGGGGGCTGTGATAATTTCTCTCATTACTTTCTTTAGCTGTGCTTCTCTAATACCCTTCCTCTGCCAGGCACGTGGTGGCTTGGAGGTGCGGCCACGTGCCCCACAAACACACTGGGAGCTGCTGACTGTACCACAGATTCACTGGGGAACTGCAGGAAGGACCATCTGTGCCTTATTATGGACCTGCAATCCATAATCCAAGCACCAATCCCACAACAGGGACAAGCATGCAGATGAACCTCTCAAAAGATTTAATTACATAGAAGTTATTTCTGTTTTGAAATTTTACTGGATTACTATTTCAAAAATTAACTACTAGAAAAATGCTTGTTCTATTCGTGTCAAAATATTTGTGTACCTCCTACCCTATTCTCTAGTTCATTTTGTGTTTATGGGAAACCGTGCACACATCATGATGCTGTACATGTTCTGAGCATTTTGTTTCCTCAGTACCAGATTCAGTGATCATGATTAAACTGAGATGTGCCTGAGTTTCTGCTAAACATGAATAACTGGCAGTTGAGTACTTACCCTTGAGTTTGTCAAACAAAAGTGATTAAAAATATGCAGTTAGCTGGGAAAAAAAAATGAGTTAGAAGCTTGTGAAGCTAAACAGAACAGCCTTATAAGCTGATTTTTATCATCTGGCAAGAACTTCACCAGGAGGCAAATAAGACTAATCAGACAAGCAAAAAGAAAAAAAAAAGCAGTTCACATTAAAAACCTAATTTATTTGCCAATGAGGTCTCAAAATCCTATAAGCAATGACTGGCAGGTGCCTGGAACCCAGCTATTTTTGCTAAGTGATCATTTATATGGTGCTATGGCACAGCAGTTATTTACTATATTTTCAGATAATCACATTTGATCAGAGCTATTACCAAATTTAAATAATTCAGATTCAAATTTAGAATAATTCACCCTGTATGATGGAGAGAAGAGATTTACAGCACCTTTGTTTGACTGGGGACAATGCAGTTCAAAATCCCGTGTGAAGTACAGATGTTACAGACTGCTGGTCTTTTGCCATCACAGAATCACAGAATCACTAGGTTGGAAGAGACCTCCAAGGTCATCGAGTCCAACCCTTGCCCTAACACCTCGACTAGACTATGTCACCAAGTGCCACATTCAGCCTTTTTTTAAATGCATCCAGGGATGGTGACTCCACCACCTCCCCAGGCAGACTATTCCAATACTTTATTATTCTTTCTGTGAGAATTCTTTCTAATGTCTAATCTATACCTTCATGGCGCAGCTTGAGACTGTGTCCTCTCGTTCTGTCAGCTGCTGCCTGGTGGAAGAGACCAACCCCCACCTGAGTACAACCTCCTTTCAGGAAGTTGTAGAGAGCGATAAGGTCACCTCTGAGCCTCCTTTTCTCC